>BGPR01003696.1:66914-77114 GCA_013235015.1 Araneus ventricosus
TTTTATTTTCGTTAAGATTTGGTTGAATGCCCAAAACGCTGCAGATATTCCTGTAAGTTTTCTGATGCTTTGGGAGTCCATGAACTACGACCTCTAGGTTGTCCAAGCTGCGCTTTTCGCTTTTAGTAGACGTTTGTGCTATTTAACCAGAAGAAGTGGTATCATTTTCGTTTCTTTCAAAAAAAGTGTCAGACTCTGAAAAGAAGAAGATTGTAACATTCTTAATGGAATATAAAGCTAATTAAAAATCTCCCACTGATGTCCCTTTTTTAAATCATACCACAAAACTGGAAGTAATGAAAGATTTCAATCAATCGATGATAAAAAAATCAGACTCAAAATCTTCTTCAGTCTGTTGAAGAAAGTAGGAAGAAACTTCCTTGCTTTTAGAAGTCAGTTTTTAATTAAATTCAAAGTAGTTAAAGTGATGTCATGAGATTATTTGACAGTTATTGGAATTTTTATATGTTATTTGGACAATTAACTATTATGACTATTTAATCTTTTTCTCAATGTTACGTATTAAAATGTCAAATAAAATTGTAGATTTTAACTTATCACTGAATTTATTTTTATATCCATCTTTAACATTTTAGTAAATTTTTAAGCTGCTATTGTGAACATACAATAACTATCCTATGGTGTTTCCAAAAAGCAACATCGCAGAATTATTGTAATTTTTCATCATTTTATGCTTTTCCTTTTCTGAAGTCATAAGTGGCTATGAGTACAGTTGATACTTATTTGTGTTTATCTTCTAAGCAAACATGTCCATAGGAGCAAATATAAACTAGTTTTAACACATTAGTAACCATATAAAATTTCTAAAACATTCTAAAAACTCGACATTTTAAGAGCTTTTTCACAAATTTTAAGGCTTTACAGGCAACCCTCCTTTCAACTTAGAGGTCTGAAACTCACATATTCTCTATTTGGACCAAATGGAATTGGAAAAACCCTGGGAAGCAATATTTGTTTTTAGAAAAAGTTTTTTTCAGACACCTTAATTCAATATGTTTTCAATTCAAAAACTGCCAATCATCATAACATTTTCGTAAAATGAGCAATAAGAACGTCGTCTTATAAATTATATTTCTTCTGAGAGCATGTTGGAAGTTGTGGAGAGTTTTAAAAACAATTCAAATTATCTTCTAAATTTTGTGTACTAAATATTTTGTTCCCAATTCCATTATTTTAATATGTAATCATAGTAATAAGACAACATACTTAAAAAAAATTTTAACAAGAGGTCCAGTCTTTTCAAATTCTTCCAATCTTTTCTAAATCTTGACTTTTGCCAAATTTGCCGTCTTTGAATGAGGAAAGAAATATGTTAGATGTCTGAAAAAATGCTAATTAGAGGTCTGTTCGTTAATCAAGATGTAGATGTCTAGGCCGCAAAGCTGTCTCAATAATAGCCTCCATGATGAATTGAGGATAAAATCTCGGCTTCGGAACTAGAGCGCTACAGGCTCGAATCCCTACATAGCAAAAGACATGTCATGTATATGCGTCTGGCGCACGTTAAATTTGACATCTAGGATAGAAATCCTACAGCGTGCGTGGAAGATTATCGGCAGGAATGCTGTTTCAAGTCCCGTCCTTGTCATCAGACCAAGGTCTAAATTTGTGAGGTCCTCTTCAAAATATCCCTCGTGTTTCTGAAAAATTGAGTATTGATACAACTTAGCAGTCCCAACCAAATCTTATCTTTTTATATACTACTTAAATTGTGAAGTTAGCATATCTTAAAGTATCTTTAAAAAATGTCGTCCATTATTTTGGATGCTTCGTCTGCTTACACATTTCTAAAGACCTTCAATCTTGGATAAATCACATCCAAGCTTATAGAAGCAGAAAATATCGAATTGTAACCTTTGAGAAGCATTTCAAAGGAATTTATTTCAGTATTCAAACGTGTGTATGCAGTGAAAAAGAAACACACAATGTGACAAAATAAAACTGAGCAGTTCCTGCTGTTTCTATCTATGGAAACGATCAACCATAAAGTATACGATTTTAATACGGCGCCGTACAGTTTTAGTAGCACTGGAGTAATGTATGACACAGAATAGATGACGGACATGCGAAGGGTTTGAAATCACATCGATATGCTTCAATCCGAAATATCAATAATGTTAACTGATGCTTGAAAGTCATGCTTCACGAGGCATGTCGCTTCGGATATTAATGCGAATACTAGCTGCATGACCCGGCGTTGCACGGGCAATCTTGAATAATGGGATATTCCCGGGCGGAGAGAAGTGAGATCACGTGAGACCTTGGGATCCATATTTTTTCATATGCCCGGCTCCGTTTTTTTTCAACAAATATTGTCACTTACTTTCCTCAACAAATGTAAATATACTTTCAAATCTAGTCTTTTTGTTACTAATTTTCATATGCCCGCCTCCGGTTTATTTTTTTACACATATTGTCGCTAACGTAAACGTTACGTTCCCGCCAAAACGTAAAAAATCATTTGAAAGTTTTTTCCCCCTACAAATATTGTCACTAAGCTTCCCCAAAAAACATAAATCTGTTTTGAATCCTCGCTTGTAGGATTAAAACTTTCAGTTCTAGCCTTTTTACTACCTTAAAGAAATTTGGTTTGAATGAAAACGCGAGAATTCTTATGCTTATAAATTAAAACCGATGAGCATGATATTTGTTTTGCAAAAGAAAAAATAATACGAAATAAAAAAATACAAACGATAAACGATTTAATAGTACACCAAACTGATAAATTAAACACCAGAAACATATATTTTCGTCTTGCCCGTATTTGAATAATAATGAAAAAAACGGATAAAAACGAATAAATATTTTCCCCCAACAAACGTAAATGTTAAGAAACACCGTACGTCAAAAAAAGAAAGAAAAATGCATGAAAACGATTTTTGTCCATTGTTAATTAAATCCACAAACACAGAAGCTCGCTCAAAAAGAAATATCAACTTCCGTTAAATAAATAAAAAAATGCAACACCGGATGCGAAAACTAATAATAGGGAAAAAAAGAATCCGCCGTGAATGAATTCACCGTGCTGTCAATTGATGGCAGCACGTCAAATCATTCGTTTTGACGTGTTTAATTAATATCTTTTTAACTAATTACAATTTCGGAATTTAAATAGTCGAAATGGATTCCTTGGATTATTTTCCATCTTTTGGTACTTACGGCTAGTTTCAGGATTCAGTGGTTCGTGAGAAGATAGAAGGACATACATACATACGTCTGTTGACGTTGGAATTTTAATAGGATAGATGATAAAAATTTCTATAATGGGCTATCTCGAATAATGCGTCATTCCTTGAGGTCAGGTGACACGTCTTGTCTGACCAATCGGCTATTCCTTTGTTCTTCTGTTTTCTTCGGCTCTTCTCTCCTGGCTACGTTGTGTCATGTCTTACAATCGGCTATTTCTTTGTTCATCTGTTTCTTCGGCTTTTCTCTCCTGGCCGCGTTGTGCCATGTCTGACAATAGGCTATTATTTTGTTCTTCGGTTTCTTCTGTCCTGTTCACTTTTTGCCATAGTTGGAAATCGGCGGTTTCTTTCTTCGTCAGTTGCAGCAACTCTTCTTTCACATTTCATAATTGCCTGCTGTCTACAGGCAACATCCCCTGCAACTCCTCTTTTCCTTTTAGGCATCGGAAATAGAGAGAATTGAACAAAGCAAAAATAGTAACTTCCAATTATCTTGCACGGACTATCTCTAATAATGCGTCATTCCATTGCGGAGAGAAGAAGTGAGGTCATATGACACAAACGCTTAGATAAACCAGCGTTTCTGGGGATAAATATTTTTTCATATTCCCGCGTCCAGTTTATAAACACATGAAGCAAGATAATTACATACATACGTGGCCCGGAGTTTCACGGGCTATGTCGAATAATGCGTCATTCCCTGGCGGAGAGAAGAAGTGAGGTAATGAGACACATACCCAACATTCTCTCCTAAATAAATAAGGAGTAAAGAACAGTTCTAGCTGCATAAAAAGTTTGTATCTGATGGTGATTTTGTCCTTCAATAACATTTAGACGGCGTTCTCTTGCATGTTGTAAAATGGCTGACAATCGGCTATTTCTTTGTCCTTCTGTTTCTTCGGCTCTTCTCTCATGGCCACGTTGAGCCATGGCTGACAATCGGCTATTATTTTGTTCTTCTGTTCCTTCCGCTCTTCTGTCGAGACTACGTTGTGCCATGGTTTCTTTCTTCATGACTTTCAGCAACTCTCCTTTCACGTTTTCTAATTGCCTGCTGTCTACGGGCAGCATCCCCTGTAATTCCTCTTTTTCTTTTAGGCATCGGAAAAAGCGAGAATTGAACAAAGCAAAAATAGTAACTTCCAAATATCAGCTTAAAATAGAAGCTTCCACAAATATTTAAACTTTATCAAATCAATGAATAATGATTAAAATCACTAACATAACTAATCTATATTTTTCGGCACATAACTTCACAGAAACAAAACACCCCTTTTAATTTCGTTAAAATGATTTTGTTGGACGTTATATCACGGGATAAAAAAAAGAATTTATACACTTTCAACAATACATTTTTTTATTTCTGTCAGCGTCACTTTTTTATTGTTGTCGTAACAATGTTCTTTAAAGTAAACGACTTCAACAGTAAAATGTATTTTGAATTGCGCTGCAACAATGAAAAGTATTGTTATAAAGTATCCGAAACAATGAAAAGCATTGTTGTCAATTAGTTTTTAATTAATATCTTTTTCACTAATTAAAATTTCGATATTTAAATGGCCGAAATGGCTTCCCTGGATTATTCCCCATCTTTTGGTACCTTCCGCGCGCTTCTCCGTTCTTCGGTTCGTGAGAAGAGAGAGGGACATACATACATACGTTTGTTTACCTTCGAATTTTAATAGAGTAGATACGGGGCGAATGTCAGTATAAAAATTCGATATGGCATATTTTCCGAAAAAGAATGAAAATGTTCAAAGACCCAAGACTATGTTTTTCACTATTCATTTTTTTTTTCATTTTAATGTTGTTTGATAGATGTTAAAATATCAATGGCATTTCAGATAGAAGCAAAAGAAAAAAACAAACTTTGTGGCAATATTTGTAAAATCGATAGCTGTCAGTGGTCCTCGTAAAAGATTCCTTATTATTCTGCTATATTTAACTATATTGAAGTAAACAGACTTTTCTCTTAAATCCCTTAAAATATTTTTAGGAGTTTAAATGGATCTTTCATGATTGTATTCAATCCTAGAGCTACATTTTTATTTCGAATCAAGGCAGGAAATCATTTGGTTTTACACCGATAGACATTAATAATCCACTGAAAGAATGAAAATTTTAAGCAATATATAAACAATATATTTATATCGATTATAAGAAATTAGTTTTCATTTTTAAACAAAAATGAAGTTTTTTGCTTTTAACTTTTAAAAATGTTTTACTTCTTGAGAAATTGAAACAATTGAAAAATAAATATATTTATTCAACCATTTAAGCAAACATATAATATGAATCAAATGGAAATTATGGATGACACCACTGACTTTGTTTCACACAGAAAACATCTCCTCATAGAGCCTTGTCCTTAGCCTTAATACTTAACCTAAATTCTTCTGTTTAGATTTAAATGAATGATTTCTGCGATGTTTATTCAAATCTAATTGGTGAACAAGTTTGAGGTTCATTATACATTAGGGTGGGTCTAAAAAATAGATTTTTCGAATATCGAATTCAATTACGGCTCAAAACTTGTGCATGACCATTCTAATCAATGGAAAAAAATTAGAACTTTAATCTTAAAATCGCGCAAACAGCCTAAAGTTTGGAAAAAATGAAATAAAACAACAATATTCAGAAAATAGCCAAAATAAATCTATTTTTCGAGTATCGAATTCTAATAGGGTGCAAAAGTTGTGAATTACCATCTGATCCACGGAAAAATATGGAAAAAAGCTTACTTTTAATCTTCAGTTCACGCAACAGGCCTAAAGTTTGGAGAAAATGACGAAAAAATCTCAAAATTTACTTTTACGCTGAAATTATACAGGCTACAGTTTTTGGTTTCTATTTTAAGCTCTATGTTACGTATAACACCATTCTTCCATCCTGTGTTTGTTACTGTACCATCACAACCAATTGCTTCTAGTTCATTAATGTCAACATTATTATCTTCCAGGTATTTAAGAATGTACTTGGCTATATCACTACCGATTCCACTTGCTGGTGTGATGTGACCGACATATTGTCCACCAGGTTCACGATCACATTAATGTGCTCCTCTTCCCTTATTCTTCGGTATATTTTAGTTCCTATTTTTTCTTGAAAGACAGTATTATCTTTTCTACCATCAAAATATATGCCCTTTGTTACTATTAGCCCATCCATTATTTGTCCTATAACTTGTCGTGTCTTGTTTTTTTCTCCTCATCTTGCTTTTATCGATCACTAGCGACGTATATTTTTCAGAAATCATTCCAAGATCATATAAAACAATGGAAGCAATAACAGCTGTAGCTCTATCAGAAACGCCAAATCTATCACTATCTGTGAACAGGACTGCATGATAGTTGGACTGAAGGTTCACAGGACGAAAGTGCACAGACTAATGTTCTAGGTGGACTTACGTTAGAACAGGTTTTTGCGAAGAAGAGCAAGAATGGCAACAAGGTGGGACACACGTGCTTTCTCTTTTTTTCGTTCGGCTAGATGTGATGGAGAGGTGAAGAATGGATGTGAAGTGATGTCGCCTTCCCCTTTTTGGATTCCTGTCTTTACGAGTTGCTGCTTGGTTTTCCAATCATTTTTCCGTGAGATGAATTGAAGCGACTGCCATGTGCTTTTAAGGACATATTATCCCAATGACTTCAGCATCACAGGTGTTCCTACAAAAAGTGTAGCATGATGGAGATCTCGGCTTCGAGTCAATGGTTTTTCGATCTTCAAATTTTTCTTCCTGAGTTTAAGCATGCGTTGGTAAGACTTTTTTTTCAACTGCAGTTGAAGCTTCCTTTTTCCCAATATGTTGCAACATTTTTATACTAGTTAAAATAATATTTTCTTACAACGTATCACTATACTGAAACATTATTAGAGTAACGATACATATTTTTCATACACGTGTTTTGATGATTCTTACAGATTCTTGATGTGTAGACAGTAATGCCGTGGATAAATGTTAATAAATAGTGTTTTTCTTGTCTTCTCAATAGTGTGCTCTTGCCTTTGGTGTACTAATCATTATTACGATCATTGTGCCATTTTTCATGTATTTATTTTCAGCTATAGGGTTAGGCCCAGCTTAACATTTTTAGTCACACCATAACACTATCCAAAGCAATGGAGGTTAATTTTGATCTCGTTTGAGATGCTGAAGGAGATGCAGACAAATCAATTTCATCTCCTCTTTCGTTCAGAGATTATCGAGTAATTTTCATTTTACAATTGTCATTGTCAACTGAAACAGTTTTTTGTAATAAATCTTGTTGCTTTCTCTTCTTTCTTTCCTGAAGTTTCTCTGTTTTTTCATTATCTAAGCTACATATGAAAGCAATCCTGGTTGTTCGTTGATCGCATATAAACTTTCTTTCAATGGATGGGATCTTTTTGTCTTTTACACAATTACATTCTACAAGTACAGGGCAGTCACTTGCACTTACCTTTCTCCTGCATACACAAGAGTATGTCATATCACACTTACACGTTGCTGTATCAAATAACTTTCATTTTGCTTCAGCTACGAATTTCTCTGTTTTTAACCATTGTTTTTCCTGGTCTCGATTGTAAGATTTTGTTAACTTATTGTATATATCGTGATAGGCTTTTATCATTTTCACAATTCTAGCATGACTCAGCACTGGAATGGACGCTTTACAATATGTCGTCGCTATTTGAGTAGCAAAATTATCAGCTATTGTTGAGAATGGTACTTTTTGTTTTGAAATTTTAAAGTTTTCATCTAGGTAACTTAGTAGAACGTCTTCATGTGTCGGTAGATTTGTTCCTCTTAATTCTTTAGGCAAACCAAAAATAGGACAACGGGGCGTCTGTCTTGTCACTGTGGCCAACATCTTCTTCTGAGTCACCATCTCACTTTCTTAACAAACGCTAACTAAGTCCAAAAAAATGCTAGAATGTAGAAAAAAATGGGTGACTATACTATTATACTTGCTGGATTTGTTAGTATACTGTAGCTTTTTATAGGAGTAGTGTAAAGAGATGTTCTCACATGGCAATTCAAATAGAAACTGGCAGACATTGCATCCTTTGACCATGACCTCGAGGTCACAGACAGAATTAATTCGCGCGCTTTTCTAGCACTTGTGCAGAAAGAGGCTAAGAGTTAAAGAGATGTATCGGGACAAGCATTTTCCCCATAACGGTCAAAATAACTACATTAAGCAAGTTTAAGTGTGATTTAGAGTTTTAAGCATAAATTGCACACATTAGCTTATTAACCTTTTAGACTTAATTAAATACTGCGTATATTTATAACATGGTAAAATCCTAATTTTTCACGAAACTTAAAAATTTTTAACCCTAAAACGCGTACTGAAAATAAAAAGTGTGAATTTTATAAATCTTTTTTTCCATTATTACGCATCAAAATTGAAGTTCTTGCATGCTTTTAGGAACCAAAAACTATAGTCTGTATAATTTTAGCGTAAAAGTAAATTTTGAGGGGGTTTTTGTCATTTTCTCCAAACTTTAGGCCTGCTGCGTGAAATGAAGACTAAAAGTATGGTTTTTTCCCATATTTTTTCGTTGATAAGCATGGTAATTCACAACTTTTGCACCCTATTAGAATTCGATACTCGAGAGCTAGATTTTTTCGGCGATTTATTAAATATTGTTGTTTTCTGTCATTTTTTCCAAATTTTAGGCTGTTTGCGCGATTTTAAGATCAAAGTTCTAGTTTTTTCCATATTTTTCCGTAGATTAGAATTGTCATGCACAAGTTTTGCGCCTTAATTGAATTCTATATTCGAAAAATCGATTTTTTTTTCGACTCACCCTATTATGCATGTATTTTCTTCATTCTGTTTTGAAGCCGCACAAGGACTGTTCGACCTTTGTTAGATGATAGAACGACACTTGAAAAAGCAAGCCTTTTATCATTTACAGTGGCTCAGTATCGTCAATAAAATAACTCTTGCGCTATCAAATACAAACTTCCAATTGGCAAATCGAACTCCAAAAACCCAACCTACAACAACATGAGATCATTCAATCAACGAAGGTAAATTTAATGCTTAACATAAATATAATAAAAAATAATATATATAAATATAATAAATAGTATTAAATTGTATTATATTACTTATATTGTTTTGTATTGCATTATCCAATTTTTTGTATTGCATTTTATACTTAAAATGTACTAGTTGATGCCCATGACTTCGTCGGAACAGTATTACTCTATATAGGATAATAATACTTTCCCGTCTAATAATTCTAATGTAAAACAAATCTTCTATATAAAATATTATAAGTAACTATATTCGCCAAGAGATCTATAATCCATTAATTACGACAATTTATACATCCACAATTGTAGATTTAGTTAAATAAGTAGATAGAAAATCCAACTTTATTGTCCGGGCTAAGAGGATTTGAGAACCAGAACTTGAAAAAAATACCCTGAAATTATTCCAGTTAATCAGTATGTACACATAAATTAATTTCAAAAGAATTGGAAAGTGTTCGTAAAAGAACAGAGAAGAAAGAATAAATTCGTGCACTTAAGAATAATAAAAGCATTGTTAGAAATTGTGTTTGAAAACATTTTCAAAATTTAATTAAATTTAAACAGAATGCCACAAGGAAATGAAATTGGTATCATCGAAAAGCCTTTCCTTTTAACTTTAAGAAGATGTTAAAATGGAATTTTTGCAGTAATATGCTCCGAAGTTATTACCGAAATACGTTAAAATGTGAGGTAATTTTAAATTACTTAATGTTCTAATTAAAATTTCGAGAAATTCTTTCTTAGTGAGCGCCTACTACCTCAAGTTTCTAGTCCAGAAAGATTTAGAATATTCTGGTGACGATTCAGTGAGTGATTCTCTTTATAAATATAGATTGTATTATATTTATGGTAATATTTTGTACTGAAACTTTTCTTCCCGTCACTGCACAGACATGCTTTTACACCCTTGTGGGTAGGGTCAAGTGTAGGCACTACAAAATAATGTACATAAATTGATGAAAG
>BGPR01003696.1:79881-99123 GCA_013235015.1 Araneus ventricosus
CCTGCATATTTAGCTTCAGTCCTCCAGGAGACAATGCAAATATAGATTAGTCAAATGATGATTTCCCTATTCGCTATGTTTCCTTCTCTGTCAAGTGTAAGAACTATTCCTTCCCTTTCCGCACTGTTTTCCCTTTTTCTCATGCGCTATATTCCTTCCTTTTCTTTACCGAATCCGAAAAATCGATCTTCATTAATGCCAGACCGGGACAACCCAAGGTGGTGGCAAATAGGGATTTCGGAAATAAAGTGTTCCCTCGTTGATTGCTGAAAGTCCCTCAGTGTCCAGAACAAGTAATTAATTTTGGCAGACTCGGAAGAAAATGCAACCCAATAAATAGTAGGGGATCGTCTGCTTTAATATTTCTCATCTAAAAACCTTTTTTCATCAACAGCTGAAAACAAGGAATAAGGTCAAATGGTATTAAGGATACAAATTGAAATTTTAAGAGTTCTTTCTTTTAAAATTTTGCTTCCTCTTTGTTTTCCAGCTGTATTATTCTTTCAATCAGTATTTTAAAATTGTATTCTATGGATTCACATTGTTTGTAGGCAGCTTTTAAATTTATTATTTTGCGTCATTAAACAAAACACTTATTGTTTCATTATTTTATATATAAAAATGAAACTTTAAAAGTTTCAGAAGCCTCAAAAAATTCTGAGAAAATAGATATGAAAAGGAGGAAGCCTCAGAAACTTCTTTTCATTAGCTTACGTGCAGGATTTTTTATTGGGTTAAATCTTCAACTATGAAATTTTTTTAAGAAAAAATGTTGATAATGAATTTGAATTTTTTTATTTGAAAAAAGGATTCGTTGAGTTGCCGAATTTCAGACTTATTTTTATTTATCTCAAAACAATTCCATTATTATGCTATCATCTTATAACATTCATCTAAGTATGTTTCAATATATTTGTATGTTGATTACAACCTTAATTAAAAATTTAGAAAACTTCTAAGAGATGCCATATAATTATCGTTTTTATAGCAGAAATTGTTTAAAGTTTTTTATTTCTTCAAAACCGTATAAAATATAGAAACAATTGTTCTGTAATATAAAATAGGCATCTCAATACCTTCAATTTACTACATATTACTTGTCTATAAATCATAAATAAAATATACATTATGAAACGGAATTACATGCTGATACATTGAACATAAATAAAGACAGACAGTTCAAATAAGAAGTTGTTAAATAAAATTTTCTCTTGTTATTAATTTATAATTATTAACGCTTTTATTAAAATAAGAATTCTTGGTTAAATGAGATCATATACGGCATAAGGAAAATCATAGATTCCTAGAGATGTCTGTGAGCAATGAAAGTCAGCTTTAAGTTGGTTCATCAAATTTACCAGAACGGATTTCATCCTTATGAGATTAAATATTTTAGAACAAAAATGCATTTGCCTCCGTTTCCAACCGCTCTTTGAAGTAGAACTATAAAGAAAAGTATTAATATTTTATTAAAATAACAGAAATATCAACAGTGTTAAAAATGCATATCTTGCCTTTAAAAAGACAGAAATGATAGAAAAAAGAAGAAAGAAATACCAGTATCCATCTTTTAAATCCGAATTGGAGCGAAAACCTTTCTGGTCAGCCATAAACATATGAAGTAGACAATTTCTTTATTGGTTTAATAAAGTGACAATAACTTTTGTTCATATTTCAAAGAAAATACTGAATCAACGTATGTTTGGTCGTAACTACAGGCTGTCAGTAACTTATTGTTGTGGTTTGCATAACTTTTGATTAAAGAATATAACTATAAATATTGTTACATATTCATAGAGTACAACTCAAAATGTGTTTTGAATGACACAAACAAATAGCTTTTTGCGGCATGTAACCCATCGATACTTGGCTGGAAACAGAGTTCAGTCTCCATGCGTCTAGGTTTAGGTTAGTAGAATTCAAGAAATCTTTATAGAAGAGCAGTTCAATATAAAGTATCTTAGATGAAATAAGAACAACAAAATTTCTAAAAGGTTACAGCT
The DNA here is from genome assembly GCA_013235015.1 of Araneus ventricosus. Classification (NCBI taxonomy): domain Eukaryota; kingdom Metazoa; phylum Arthropoda; class Arachnida; order Araneae; family Araneidae; genus Araneus; species Araneus ventricosus. Next base: position 81,885 of record BGPR01003696.1, read on the forward strand.
ATCAAAACACCTTTATTGCAAAAGTTGTGGAAGTTTTTCGTGATTGACATCGGATTACATGTCTCTAAAGGCAACGATTTGGATGTCTAATTAAAATCTTTATGAGCTGAACTTTTGAATATTTAATAATATTTATTGTCATTTTCTTTAGTCAAAAGTCATAAGGTAAAGAATCCCCGACTATAACTTATAGATACCCTGTACTTTTAAAATTGCTTCAATTCATCATTGGAATTTTTCCCTTGTTCTAAAGTAATTAATTTTCACATTGTGATAATATAATTGAAAATACAGATTCTTAGGATGCATTCGTTTTAGACAGCATACAAATGCTCTACTGGTAGATTTTCCTTTTCAATCCACATATAGCGCCGGATGACAATATGTGGTAGAACCAATCTCTCCACTTTCTTATTTTCTTAAAGAGTATTTAACATCCCTGTCCTGTATTGGCACGTGTGTGATGGCTAAATTTATTGATCATAACAAGATAGAAAAACATTGGTTCTAATATTTTGAAAAGCTGGGAAAGAACTTTTCCTGTTTCTCCGAAAGAATCTTCGTTTTTGAAATTTTGAAGTTTCAGACATCAATTATATAAATGTTACAAGGCACGTAGTGTTTACATTGTTAGTCAGAAAAATATTCTTTAAGACAAAATACATCACTTCAATAAAAAAATCTTTCAAAGTGTCGGAATATCTGTCACCATTATCAATTCAAATTATCCCTAAGGAATGGTAATTTAATCTCTGTGTGTGTTTCTTTTCAAGAGCATTTCAATCAAATTCTGTAACCAACAGCTTGTTTTACACATAAAAGTATTGTACCATCTCTAAGATTGATGTTATTTTTTGCAGTTCTGCGATGAATCTCACCACGTCCTTTGATGATTCTCCCAAGAACAAAGTCATTTATCTTTATTTGGAGAAAATTGTCATTGGAAGAACTTTCGTAAGTTGCGTTAAGCATTTTCTTTGCTAGCTAACAAGTATCTGCTTTCAGACGCAAATTCAGTGAATTAAATTTATCTGATTTTTTGTTGTATTCGTTCTGTATTTTCTTGCCTTCCTTTGCATTCTTCTCAGAAATATCTAAAGAATAATTCAAGTACCAGAATAATTTCGAAAGAATCATTTTTAGATGTTCTGCATTCTGAGACAGGTGCACTTAAAACTATTGAACTTTGACAAAATATATTTTTATGTTAGATAAATAGCAGGAAAATTTATTTTCGAATTACATGGAATCGTATAAAGCATTTTTCGGAAGTGAGGCCGAGCATTTATTGCAAATAATTATTGTTTGGCTGCTGTAATTTTTACAGCGCCTGCTTTTATTAGCGACATTCCTATCTATCAAATGGATTGATTGATCTCCTTTCAATTTTTTCAAACATAAACTTTGTCCGAATTAATTGCCAAAGAATAAAAATAAATTCCTTCTAAAAATTTTCAATAAAATTTCATGTCGTTCTTAATAATATGCACCGTTTTTTATACAGAGTTTCGCAAAATTTATATTTATAAAAACATTAAATTGATGTTGTGAAAAAGCAACGCTAGCAGGCAATTGTTAAAGATAACTATTGTAATAAAGCAGCTATTTAAAAATGTGCATATAGAATTTTATTATTGTGTATAAGAGAATAAGTGTTACATTAATGTAATATAGAAAGTAAACTAAGTTCTTCGATGACAACACAACAATTCGTAATTAAGGCGTGATTTCAAAGTAATGAGCGATGAAGCATAATCGCGTCTGCAAATTATGAAACTTGATACGAATAACTATACTCAATTAGTAATTTAATAAGTATATTTAATTTTTTCAAGCGTATTTTTTCTGTTTTTTATTCTACAAATGAAAACCTATTCAGACTAAGAGCTTAAATATTTGCAGGAAGAAGCAGGGAGTTTCAGATTTTTTCCCCATTCATACAGGAAAGATATATGATAAAGGTTTCAGAAATTAAAAAAAGAACTACAAAATGAAATGTCTTAGTATAATTTTAACAAATAAAAGGATCACTTAATATTCCTTCGGCACAGTACCCGGGTTCAATTTGTGATGGACCAGTCATTAGCGCCAAAATGCCAGAGAAGCGATTAGCGGTTTGAAGTAAATTGATAGCTGTTGGGCAGTACATACACAACTCGAGTGAAAGTGTCTTTAATGACTCTTCCAACTCATTTGCTTAGAGTTTTCCCCTCGAATCGGAAAGAAACCGGAACAGAACCAGAGTTATGTGGGAAATTCTCCATAGCTATCAATGTACTTCAAGTAATCAATGTACGAATCGCTTGTCCATCATTTCCGTCCGCTTATTCTGACTTCCTTCAATAGGAATCACTTTACCCATCCCATATGGGGGAGCTAAATAGCGCATAGGAGTAGGAATAAAATCATAAGTTACATGATTAGAGGAGAGTCAGATTAGTTCACCGGGAAGAGAGATATTGGACTCTTTTGCTCGTCAAACAGTTGTACTAGTCCCTAAGGAAAGAAAAACATCTTTACCTGAGAAGGTTATAGAATAGAGCTATTTTTAGCATGGTAAAAGAGCTAACTATCAGTTTTTTAAACACTTTGAAGTAACTTGACTTGTTTCATGTTCGTAACGATGGAATTTTATAATCAATTCTTCACTCACTTCCTTACGTTCTATAATTTTGAACTTTTGTAACCTTTAGTGTTATTGATGAAAATCCCTGCTTGATTTTTTTAGAACTTCATTACAAATTAATTTAATGAAATGTTGATTCCTTACCAGCGCAGCAATGTGGTGATAAATTTGAGAAAAAAATTGATTTCAAGAAGCTATAGCTTTTATAATAATGAATATCAAATAAAAATTAAAAAATTGAAAAACTTATTAGATTAAAAATAATTCCACTGTTTAGTGCATTAATAAATGTGTGATTTTAAAAAATGTTTCTATGAAATATATTTTGCATAATAACACCATTTTTTGTATTCTTCATGCGAAGATTTAGGAACCAGTATTAATTCACTAAAAGCTTGTTTACTTGTTATATGGGGATATCCATTTCCCTATTTGTATATCCCTCGCCTTTGCTATTTTTTATCATCAGTTTTCGTTATTTACTTACAATAAATCAGAAACAATTTAGTCGTTCTGGCTGCTGATAAAGTGTACGTTAAAAAAACTCAGAATCAGAAAATACGTAACTATCTAGTGTGAATAATATAGTTAATATATCGACCCCAGGCAAGTAAAAAAATCCTAGTGCAAAATAAAGTTAAAGAAAGTTAAGTAAAATGTTTCGAATTGCAATGCAAATGTTTCTTTCTTTTTACTTTCGGAAAACAGCATCTTCTTAAGCGCTATTAGTTTTCTTTCTCCTTATCGATTGCATTTTGTCTGATCAAGTAGTTCTTACTAGTTTCTTTTTGTATTTTATCTGGAAGCGTGTTCTTTCTTATGTCGGAAAGACAGTATCATTCTATTTAATTGCAAGGAATCTAAAGGAGGGAAGCATTTTCACAAAGCCTCTTCAGCATTATATTCTACTGTGCGTGGGCATTTAAATATGCTTTTGTTCAAAGGAAGTTTATATTTTGAGAATATTATATTTAACAGACCAGAGATCTTTTTTAATATGGATTTCATAGGATTTGAGAATATAATTTCATTATTGATAATTCTAAACTTACGATTTTTATAAAAAAAAGTAACCCTCACGTCCAATTTTCTTTATCTTGCTTACGTTTTAGGGTTGCTTCACCTGACTTGATTGTATACGCCGTTGCATTCTCTGCGTGACACAGAAAAAATACCAGCCTGAAAACAGTATAATATTAATTAAATCGAAAGTGAACATTCTTCTGTGATGTTAATACCCAAAGAAAGCAAATATTTCATCATAGCGTTAACACTGCAAAAGCACCCGAATTATAGATTTGATGAAACAAAAATGTTAGTATGAATTTAAATTAATTTTAAAAAAACTTGTTTAAATTAAAGAAAAGTAAAATGACTGTCACTAAAAGATATTTTTTTAATTTTAAAGGGATGTAAATATTGTTTCCTCCTATAATATGCTACGAAGTTATTGAGGAAAAGCGTTAAAATTTCAATTAATTTTAATAAGTTAAAAATTAAACCTTTGGAAATCCCTGTCTTGGTTATCTACTGCTCAAAAAGTAACTTTGGGCCAAATGTGGTAGCCATAGGTCCAACGGCCTGCCCTATAGAGTGTTTTGTCCCATTGTTTGCATTACGCATCAAGCATTTTACAGATACCCTGACAGCCTAAAAGCATAATGTCAACACAAAAAGCAAACCGTTCTATTACCTATTTGTTCAATTATTCGATATCTTATGGCCGTGGATGAATGAAGAAGTTTCCTGACTCCAATTAGTATTTTATCCTCCAACCATAAACATACTACAAAACGTTAGACTCTAACGCTTTCTCAAATAAAATATAACGCAATGAAAGAAACTATAAGAAAAGTTTAAGGCAATTTATTTGAAAAAACACAACAATATATATCGATGGCAAAAGATTGTTGCCATATCGTAGAACAGAACTGAAACAAAACAGAACAGAACAACTAAAAATGCAAATTACAAAAGAGGCTCCAGCACAAAATTATAATAGAAGTTCGAAGATCTTAATCGGGTTCGAAGTAGTAGATAGTGCTCTAACATGATACAGTTCTCAATGCGCCACAATCTAAAAGAATATTTGGATGGTAATAAAGGAAAATTAATTTTTAATGCAAAAACCTCTTTGTCATTCTTATCTGTCTTTCTTTATTTTGTTGAATTAAAAAATGATACTGGTTTCAATGAAATCAGTAGTGAATGCGTAATTAGCATTCCTTGGGTTAGTATGCAAATAGATGAAAATCGTGGCTGTAAATTATGAAAATAAAGATAAATGTTTGCAAAATACAGCCTTCATCAAATTAAATTTGTTGTACTAACTAAAAAATTACTGCAAATTCCCATACTTATTTCCATATTTTGTTTCTACCGAATTCCGTTCTCTTTCATAGTAGGAAAAATTCTTTTTCCTTAAAGGCAATATCTTAGGTGTTTCTCATAATATGCAAGATAATTGAAATATGGCAATTTTAATTATAATCTAAAATGTGAATGAATTTTTAAAATTCTTGACAATAAAATATTAGTCACTCATGCAGTATTGAATACTATACAGCCGAATACAAATTATATGGAAATGTAGTTTCATTTTAGATAAATGTAAATAAACATGTAATGGTTTTAAATAATGATACAACATCTGCTTTCAACATTGAGATTTACTTGTAATCTTTTAAGATGAAGATTGTATTCTTAACCACTTAAGGACATAACCCGAGTTAATTCGATCTGCGAACTATAGGTTTAGCAGACAATTCAAAATAATTCGATCCTTAAACGGTTAAATTAATATTACAGAATAATCTCTGACACAGTTAAATATAAAAACTAATCAATCCATCTTCAAAATCTAAATTCTTTTCTAATAAGCATTAATGTCACCAAAATTCAAGAATAATAAATGGACGTTATGAATTATCTCCTACGAGGAACATTGTGTTTAAAATTATTTTCTGAGGGGATTATTAAAACCTTAAACAATTGAAATGCCATACACTTCGGATACAATTTCTAAAAATAGCACTTTAACCAAAATTATCTCAATATGTTTTTCAAGACAACATCTTAAATTAAAACTGGATTGATCAAAAACTGAAATAGAGCTATCGTAATAAGAAGCATAATAAACATTGGAAAGTGACATTTTGCTAAACTTGAATTTCAGGGAAACTTCTATCCAACGTAGTATGTGCATAAATTACATTATCTTAAAAATTTAGAAGATTATCATTTTCCTTTATTTAAGATGGCGTAAATAAGTTCTATTATGCATTTATTACTGAATAAATTGCTTTTACAACTTTCATGACAGGAAGAACTCTTCCGGTTTTAAGAACAATTCCGGGTTTTAATGAAAAAAATTCTATAATTTTTTATATAAATGTTTGATTCCTATCAGGTATTTCTTTAAATCTAAGGAAATTTGACTTATTCTTGAATTTTTGACGAAAACATTAACATATATGGTTCCACAAGCTGCGTATTAACCTCATATGACACTGAGAGACTATTTCTTATTTCCACTTTAATACATGTTTTGATAATTAGAAAAATCTTTAGCAGATCGACATGTAGACGGAGAAGATTGCTTTGAAGAAAATGTAATAAATATTGACCAATAAACTAATACCTTTAGTTTTATGACAGCATTCCCGATACTTTTTAGTTACAGTTATATTACTCTTGATTATCTACTATTACTGAATTCATATTTTATCCGTTTTAGACTTTCGTTTTTTTCTTATAAGATTTTAATGATATCAATTAATTTATAAAATCCACAAAATTAATTCATTATGCCTTAGTTGCTACATAGACAAGATTGTAATTGCCTAATATAACCATATTAATCTGTGTTTTGGGATTCCAAATGGAGATGGAGAAGAAAAATTTGTGGTCGGAAAAGTTCTCTTAGCATAGTCCTTTATGTTTCCCTCCCTCGGTTAATTTGCTTGATAAACTAAGTAAGAAAATCCTCTTGGCTTAAAAGATTTCAGTAAAATTTGCTAAATAACAATTTTAAATTGCCTTTTCTTATAGTTGGCATTAACTGACGTATTTCTTGTTTATGTGTGAGATATCAGATCTAGCCAATTACTTTTCAAAAAGGAGATGGCGTAGCTAAAATTCTTTTCCTTACGAAAGTGGGATTGCAATTGGAAAAAGTTTAAGATGCCCAAATCCAATGAATCAACTTTTTGGCACAATAACCCTTCTTTGTAAAACGCTTATGTAAAGAAGAAATTGTTGAAGCATTCAAGAAAACTCTTTATTTAATAATATTATTGTTTTAATTATTCTGCATTTATGAAGTGAAATTAATTTGAAAAACTTCCGAAAGTGCATATGATACATAAATAATTGCTCCTAAAGATACTGTCTCCCTGAAACAAGTTTAACAAGTTTTTGAATCAAATAATTCTTCGAAACCAGAGAAAACTATCAATTTTTGAACCATTATATTTTTTTGTGGTATGAAGGAATAAAGTGCATTCATTAAGAATTATCATCATGTTCACTGTTTTTCTGGATTGAATAAAAACATGTAAAATTACATTTTTCATCTAAACATATTTATTTACCAGGGAATTTCGTTTTCTGTTATAAAGATAATCTGAACAGAACCGATAAAAATACTTTTTGTGCGACAAATAAAATCTTCCAATAAAAATATATTCACTGTGGCTCATAAAATTAGCTATATACATATATATACGTATATATACATCAAACTATTTGTTTTGGGATTAATTATACAGATTTCCCAAATGACAAGTGTCTGACAATTTCAACAAAAAAAATGTAATATTTTTATTTTATTTCTTGACGTTTTCTTCCATTCCCATGGTTCAATAAAGAAACATTTGCCTCATATTTGCACATTTCCATATAAGTGATATCATAGAAAATTCATACCATTTTTCCGAGATGCAGATTAGTAATATACTCTTTTTACTCATCGGAGATGAAGCATGTAAAGAAGTTATAGGAGATACGAATCACTAGTCCGAAACATCATAGTATCATAAATTTTTAAGCTTTATTCTTGTGTTTTATATTATTTTTATATATAAATTTTCTCTTAATTATAAAGAAGCGACATTAAAGCACAAAACACTTACTTAATATCGTTGCAAAGCGCGTGTGTTTAACCCTCTAAGCGGTCAGTTATTTTGATCTAATAGATTTTAAACCATAAAAATTAGCTTTTAGAGTGAATAATTGGATCTTTATCGCGTTTAATCAAGTCTTCAGAATATTTTATCCATTTATTTAAGAAATTATAAACATAAACATGAATCATCTGCTTTTGAACTGAACATGATAAACGGAAAAATACGTCTCAAACGCTTAGAGGGTTAAATGTTGTATATAAAACAATGAAAATATTTTTGTAAATTATACTTAAAAGTATTTTGAAAAAATTATTAAAAGTAAAGAACATATTTTATAGCTACAAAATAAATATTACTGAAAAGCTAAATTCCGGAATTTTAAAGTTTTGTAAGAATAATTCTTGTGCAATAATATATCCCGAAGTTGAGGAAAAATCTTTAAATTTCGATTAATTTTTAATTAAAAATCTAATCATAATTTTGAAAACCCCTTTCTTAGTAGGCACCTAATACCTAAGAAGTGACTATACGCCAAATGTGGAAGCTCTAGATCCAACGGTCTTCTCTGTAGAACATTTCGAAAGATTTTTGACATGTCGCAGTTCATAGATAGTATACCATCCCATATCGTGTTGAAAAAAAGGAAACAGATAACGCGAGAATTTTTCTTCAAAAGACTGTAACAGCTTTCAGAAATCGAGTTGGAAACCAGGAATGCGTCTTTCAGTCTTAAATAAGAAGCATTCAAGCTTGAGACATCTGCTTGAATGGAAATACAATAGCATTTAGAACAACTTTTTCGAATCATCTTAAAGATTCATCACATTCACAGACCGTGAACAATTCTTTCCTCGCTACCAGATGTCGAAAGCAAGGCAGTGGATAAATTGGATCGAAAACAACATAGCATGCATGAAACCTGGCTAAAAATAACGTCTGCGATGCTTTGTTTTGGAAAATCCTTTAAGAACGAAAATCTTAGTTGACCGAACTGGAAGCACATCTCCTTATCTTGCATCTTAATTGGAGAAATACAACAGAGTGCGTAACTTGTTAGGTGGTTTACTAACTGGATTAGCTCTTCCTATTAGAAGGTATTTGTGATTATGAAGTTAAAAAATAGTAAATGTTAACAGATAATAAATGTTTTAATTATAATTGGATGAAATACTGATACTTTGAAAACAGAATATCTTAACATAAATGTATATTTTTTATAATTAGGAATGACGGAAAATTTATTTTTAAACAATGAAAGAACTTTCGATGTCTTTCTAAATTTAAACCTGCCATTATACAATTAAGTTAAAGTCTCCAAAATAATCAAACTTAAATTAAAAACCTAGGTGAGACCGAATATTTTAGTTGATTTCTTTGTTTAAAGAATATTTGCTCCTCGAAATTTATTTGACTGAATATTTTTTGTAGCCTGGGAAAAACGAATGATTACAAAAATAAAGTAAAAGGCTTTTCTGCTGTTATTAGCTAAAGAATGGGTGTAGAATATAGTACTTTGCTTTAAAATTCTTTTATCCAGCGTTTCTAAGCATGCAATTTGCAAACAATGACTTTTTAAAGAACTTCAAGTATTAATGAACCAATATTTAGACATCTACTCATTTATCGTTCAGAAAAGTCTTACAAAAGAAGATCGAACTTTTGAAGATCTATTAAAGACTATTAGTTATTTTTTATTTGCACCCTCTTTCAAGATGGTATGATGCCTATTAGTCCTTTCGCAATGAAAATTCGATGCTTTATGGCAAATATAAATAATCGATAGGGAACTTCTTTTGGTTATTCTTGTTTTAAAATTATTTGTTATTAAAAAAATAGAATTAATTATAAACGCGGTGGACAAAGCAGACCTTTCAAAAACAATAAAAATTCTGCTGTAGCTTTTGGTAGATTGTTTTAGAAACAGTGTATTTTCATGTCGGATATTCAACGTAACTTCTGAATTTCCGTTGATTTTTTGAGCAATGGCTTCATAAAACTTCACATTTTAAAAAGAACGTTAATTTAAGAATGAATGAATACTAATTTCACCTTTCATAATTTTCTATCCAAATAGCAACAATTATGTTTCAGGAAATAATGTCTTTTTTCCTCTTAATACTATATTTATTTAGCAACTAATATTTTTATAGAAATAAATGACGAAACTAATTGTTCTATTGCGATAAAATTCAACTTTTGGCGCTAAGCAAGACCAATTGTGGTTTGGAGAAGAGTATACCTCCCTGAGGACCTCTCAGTAGGGTTGGTAAAAATTGTGGGTAGCACATAGAACGGAACTATACAAGTCTACTCATTGGTTAATTAGATTAACGCCCAGTTTCGAAGCAACAAGAACACTATTTTTACGAAGGAGCTCACGATTTTGAATCTTGATATTCTGACAAGGAAATGTCCTGTCGACAAAACGTACGTGTCGGCGAAATGTATATGTCGGCCAACTGCTGCCGGCGGTGTTTTGTCGGTTAAGTGGTTGTCGGCAAAGTGTCCGCGACCAAGTATGCACACTTGCCCCGCCACTCTCCAAAGTTTTACACCACCTAGAAGTGAGGAGGTTTGATCACGACAGATTTGACCCATTAATTACCAACATCTCTTCCCAGGGACGCTTCTAAAAATGCATCCTAAAGCCACGGGAATTATCTTTTCAACATAATTACAAAAAAATTATATTCAAGTATTCGTTTCTTTAATATTCAATCGATGGCATATCAAGTGTTCGGTTGATAATGTAGCATTTTTATTTTCAAGTCAGACTCAAAATTGGGTTTGCGCAATGTCGAAAAAAAAAGAGTTAAATTATTTATCAACCCATTAACTTGCATTTAACAAATATATACGTAAAAACAATTGTACGAATGTGTTTCTTTCCGGAATTTCTCATAATTTTAGATTTTAATATTTTCGGGGTGTCATTTTACATTACTTTCCTAAATAAGCACTCTAAGCTTTGGAGGGCACTGAATCATAAATGTTTGAGGGAGGTTTTTTTACTAATTTTCCAATTGATTTCACAACATATAATGAAAAATTCAACCTGAGCACTAATGGGAAAAAGCGTATCAGGTCCAAAAATTGGCAAATCTTTCCTTAAAACCGGATCTCAAACGTTCCAGGAAAACACCTTCAGGAGACCACTTCTGTCATCAAGAGGGCGTGTCTCACAGGGATTAACTCCACAAGAGAATAAATATTCTTACTGAATAAATAATGAATTTGACATGACTTAAAGGGTCCTATTCAATTTTGGTTGGGTAGGAGTTGGGTTGGTTCCGTTGTTAGCATTTGTTAACCCAACTGGGGGTACCAGAATAGACCCCTAAGAGAGAGTTGGGCAATGCCGTATCGCACAATCTTAGTCCCCAAGACACTCAGATATAATTCTTTATCTTAAACCTTCAGGACACTGATGTCTGATGAGGTGTGATAAGCGAATTCTGTTTTCTCTTATCAGGTCCAGAAATTGGCAAATCTTTCCTTAAAACCGGATCTCAAACGTACCAGGACTACAACTTCTGGAGACCAACTCTGTCATCAAGAGGGCGTGTCTCACAGGGATTAACTCCACAAGAGCATAAACATTCTTACTGAATGCGTAATCATCCAATTTGTTTTCGACATGACATTGAGAGAGAGTTGGGCAATGCCGTATCGCACAATCTTAGCCCTCAAGACACTCAGAGATAATTCTTTATCTTAAACCTTCAAGACAATGATGGACTGATGAGTTGTGATAAGCGAATTCTGTTTTCTCTTAGTCAAGCCCCGTCTTCTTGATATTGAAATATACCAAAGATAATGATCTACCCGTGACTTTCTCGTATACTGATATAATATGGAACATTTGGTGTTCAGCTTCATAGAATGGTGAAGATGACTCTTCTCTGTATTTTAGACTCCTGACCGTTGATCGATGTTATCGAAATTTTGAAACACATCTACAATTGTGTAGTCAAAGACATGTATCACATTTCATATTTTTAGTTTATCACCTTTTCACATTACTATAAAAAATTGGAATTGCTTTCAAAGGCACTATAATAGATAGATCGATGGACGGTCAATCCAGATACACAGATCAGATTATGTTCAAAATTTGTCACAAGATTCTGTTCTAAAGATCATGTAATAAAATCCAATCGTCTGGATTGTTGCGTTTTCAGTAGTCGCGTTCGCTTTATGTACTAATATATGAGACGACAGACAGAGAGCCATTCAATAGATATATTCGAAATTTTGATATAGATCTACAATTTGAAAAATAAAATCATATTATAAATTTCAATTATCTAGCTATGTACTTGAGAATTTCACTCATCATTTTTGAATGCACGTATATGAGCAGACAGATTGGTCTCCAGTGGATTTCATTCACGGAAAATTTAATAGAACTGAACAGTTTTGATGTACAGACAACGTACTATATTTCATCCGTAGAGCTTATTGCGGTTTTCAGTTATTGTATTTACAGACAGACAGACAGACAGACAAATAAAAATAATTATAAAAACGATGTTTTTTCCTGCTGAAGGCTACCTAAATCATGAGATTCATCAGAGTCGAGAATTTATTGATGATTTCAATACTTTTTTAATACACTTGGTATGCGAGAAAGTAAAAGTTAAATAAACTTTTATCTAATTACCTTATTATTTATAATCAATTTTGAGATATTTCGATATTATTTGGAGTATTTAAAGTCTTGTTAACATCTGAAGTTTGTCGCTAAACATGTAGATTCATGTAACGTAAAAAAGAAATTTAAACCAACCAAATAATACATCGCTAAATTTTTTACATTTTTTACAATTTCTTGCAGTCTGTAGAAGTTAAAGAAACTTATGATTGCCAACAACTAAAAATAATTCTTCTGTAAATTTTTAAATAAAAATATATGTTAAATATATCTTACGGTTTATCAAAGCGTTCAAGAAGCTTTCCACGACGTTATTTACTTTTCTGTGTTTACATTCGAGACCACATTCTGCCATGAACACGAAATGTTTCTGTTAACACTTTCAACTTTAAAAAATAAGAAACTCACTGAATATGAACATTTATTTTCCTCTACAAATTCTAAAGGGGTCTGGAATCGGAAACTAAAGAAAAGAAAATATTTATGTTTTCAATATAATTGTCTATTCTCTCAGCTAATCCTACGGGAATGATAACATTTCCATTTCCTCGTAGATTTTACCAATATGTTATGTTGCAGGTTTAACTTTGTTGTATAACAAAGGATTTCGAATATGTTTTGGAAAAAGGATCTATTCTCACAAACACATTTCCTAAAATATTTTTTACTTTCAAAATTGAGGTGTAAAGACAACATACCAAATTTCATTTATCCGCTTTCGAGTTATCGTCTTTCCATATTCGAGAATAGAAAGAAAGTCTACCGCAGACGGATTTCTTCCAAAATTTATTAAGAGTCTTCAATTAGATGCTAAGATGATATACCAAATTTCATTAATCTAGCTCGTTAAGTTTTTCAGTTATCGTGTTCAGATACACGCTCACATGAACGAAAGGCAGAACATTAAAAACAGATTTTTCGGTCTCAGAATTATCATAAACATAGATATTCTTCAAAATATAGTAATGTAATCATCCAATTTGTGGATGATTACGTTACTTACTATCTCTCTGTTTTCTTTATGCGCGAAAAAGTAAGAAAACTGAGGAAAATCTTTAAAATATGAGTTATGAATAGAAAAAACGGTTTGAAGGGGCACGTGGCTGGTTGTACGCATTACGAACCGAAGTTCGTATATAATATTAGTATTATTCTCGATAGAATACTACAGTTACAAAAATAGTAGTTTCCAATTTTGGAAAATAATAATTTGTACACTGGCGAAGATTTTCATTCGAGGTTTTTAATTTCAAGACGTGCCCAAAATTATATGTTGAATGTTACATTTTAATTTTGTAACTAACTATGAATACATGGTTAAAACCATAATAAATTTACATATCACACGCAACACGCTGGCGCTGACTCGGACGACAAAAGCAACTTTTTTTCTTTAATTATTTGATTCTTGTGGAGTTCTATGAATTATTTCAGACTTACAAAATAAAATCAATATTTTTCCTAACAAATATTTCTATAAAATGGCTGACGTCTATAGCCGTCATTTTTTTTTAATATCTGGATTTCGCTGATACACGAAAAACGGCTATAGACTGGTAGCTGTGCAGAATATAACGATAACTTTTTGGGGAAAATTTATTAGAAAGGAAAAATATATTTTTTAGAAACCAATATAACTTTATTTTTCACATTAATTGAGTTAATTTAATTTTTTTTTTGTTATACAAAATTTAAAAAAAGAAAAATATATATTAGCATAACAAAAATTTAGAGATAATTTAGAGGTACAAGATTCAATTTTGAGAAACATTTGTAAGGGAACGTAAATGATTGGTCTCGAAGCATGTTGCATCTAATATGACAACACATCTAAAAGACTTAGCAGGTTCTCTGAATCTACCCGATTCTCTCTTGGATCTGGTGTGATTGTCTCTCAATAATACAGCCCATCTTGGCAAAACAATACTTTATTAAAAACAAGCTAAAACATTATATAAAAACAACGAGCAATATAGCGCAAAAACAAGAACGACAGTTACTATTACTGCATAGCTGCGTTACTACAGAACTGCACTACTGGAACAACGCCCACAATCCGGGCTTTTAAAGGAAGCTGCCAGAAGACTGCGCATGCTCCAGACTCCCCTTGCTACGACTCAGGTTTATGCATCCAACAAAGCATTCGCGACATAGCGGTGGTTTTCCAGGACACATTTTACATATATAGGCAGTTTCTTTTCGAACATTACTTTCAGTACATTGTCTGCAACGACGAAACGTTTTATTTCTCTTGGAGTTTTCTGGTATTGGAATTTTTTAAATTAAAATACTGATTTCCTATTGAACATAATGCTACAGATGAAGAGTTGACTGTTTTCTGTGGTCGACCATATGTCGTCGTGGATGGCACTAGCTGTTTACCAGTTGAAATATATTCTTGTAATTGAATTAATGTTTTCTTCAGGTAGTCTCGAAACTCCTAGAATTTAGACTTTTTATGGAACTGTTGATATAAATAAAATGAATTCCAAACACGTTGGCCTAAAATATGAAAAACGACCCTTTTGTACTGTCTTTACCATTCATTCTTGCCAGAACAATGAAAACTTTCAAAGGAAATAGATTTAACACTGATATACATTTTGAGAATTTATTTATAATACTGAGAATATATAATGGCAATAGCCGTCATTTGCATCTACAATCCCAAGCATTGGACATCTATAGACCTTAGTTACGTTAACGTGTTAAGAAGGATATATTATATCACTGCAAGAAAACTGTCCCGCACTGCAAGTAATTGAATAACTTTGTCTGTTAAAAATGAAAGCAAATATTCCCATTTAAATTATGCTTTATATATATATATATTCTCTCTGTTTAGCCCTCAGTAGCGCTATCTAATAGATACGCATGCAATCTGCATACATCAGCTGTTTTTAACGAATTACAATTTGAATTTTTCTTTCAGAATATTTATTTTTATTCTCATTAGGAATGATTATTATGATATAAATGAAAAATTATCAAAACTGGATGAAGATATCATAAAGTAGAAATTATACCTATGAATGCAGCCATTTAAATATGAAAGAAACTGCAGTTAATGGAGGGATAAGCAAGCAGAAACAGTGCTCAAAACAAGGAAAGGTAATACAATGTCTAAATATAATTTGAAAATATAAACAATTTTCGAATATAATAGATATCTGCGTAGACTCAGCATTCATTATCTCTGAGACAAATTTAAAAAGAACCATTAAATTTCAGCATAGATTGATTGAAATGTAAATTCTCATAAATTTTAAAACGAGGAATATCAGT
Source organism: Araneus ventricosus (assembly GCA_013235015.1). Taxonomy (NCBI): domain Eukaryota; kingdom Metazoa; phylum Arthropoda; class Arachnida; order Araneae; family Araneidae; genus Araneus; species Araneus ventricosus. Next base: position 97,576 of record BGPR01003696.1, read on the forward strand.
TTTCCCTTTCGTTTTCTCCTCGCAGCGGATAACCTCCAACCATTCCCAGGCGAAAGAAAAATTCTAATAAAGCTGGAAAGTTACTTAAAAATGCATGCGAACTAACAAACAGAATTACTATGCGGTTTAAAATTTGTGACCCAGTGTTAATGTTAAAAGAATCGACAAGAGTTTGTTGAGTATAAAAGCGATTTATAAATATTCAAGAAGCTAAATTTACTGCTTCAGAATTTGAGTCTAGACGGCATCTTTTCCCAGTTCAAGCATTCTCTCCTAGTTAGGGAAATTAGGGATACTTCACCCTAGTTTTCATTTTTCTTATATTTGTAGGATATTTTTTATTATTAGTATCATGAACGGATTTGTTTTTAAGAACGAGAAATGCACTTAAGATAATTTGGTATCTCATTTAATTATAAAATAAATATATTTCACGAAATCCCATAAGTCAAATATCCCTAACTTTAGGAATACTTGATCCTACATGCAAAGAATATTAAATTTCTTTCGATAATTTGTATGTAAGCTAAATTCAGATATTCGATTAAAACTATTGAGTTGAATTGACCAAATGAAAAAAAGAATTAATGAAATTGAAGTTTTAAAACTCCAGATGGCCTGGATTAAATATGTTCTTTATCATCATTGCTGCAAAATGTGTCTTGTCATAATTGTTTCTAGAGTCAACGGAAAATCATTTCGTGTGTGGATCTCTTTACATCAGTTAGAAGCACTGTATCTTCGATTTTATCAATTAACTGGTGAAATACCATGCTACCGGTAACTACAGTTGCACCTTTAGTGTATTGAGAAATTTTTAACATTTATTTTTGCTTGCTTTTTTGTGGTAGAATGCAATCTATTAGGCGTTATGTGTGGAATAGAAGACCCACTGAAGTTATTGTATGGTTTTGATTTTTACAGTCGCTCATTTTCGTTACAGAAATGCAAAGTTTTTTTCAGATCAACATAAATTCTTATTGCAGGGGAAGTATTTTTTTTATTTATGTGCGTAGCGCATAGAATAAATTACAATTCATATTTAATTGTCCTTTACCCATGGGCGATTTTAACCTTTGCAGGCTATATTTTAACGCAATTTCCTTGCAACACTTGCGAAAATATTCAAGCGTTTTCGCATCTAAATTGATTACTCTTTATTGGTGAAGCGTCTCTATAATTTTGCACACCAAATCGCTTGGATTGATTCGATATCTGTTTCCACTGAAACGAAGAGAGTTTAAAAATAAGGACTGATAATTTACACTTCTGCGCGTCCCAAGAAAAGTATTTTTTTATTTCTGTGAAGTAAAATACAAGACACATAGATCTAAGATATAAAAATACAAAATATAGAATATCATGCATCGCTCAAAGATATATTTTTTATAAACAGAAGTGAAAAAAAATCATTAATTCTGCCATACTAACCTCTATGCATGTATGTAGACTCCACCCTAGCCGAAGCCAAGCAGATGAAAAGAGAAATAAAATACAAGGCACGTAGATCTGAGATATAAAAATACAAAATATAGAATATCATGCATC
>BGPR01003696.1:99133-130099 GCA_013235015.1 Araneus ventricosus
CATCTCTCAAAGGTATATTTTTTATAAACAGAAGTGAATAAAAATCATTAATTCTGCCATACGAACCTCCATGCATGTATGCAGACTCTACCCTAACCGAAGCCAGAAGCGGATGGAAAGAGAAGCAGTTGCGAAGCCCTCCGAATATGAGGGCAACCAAGACTCCTACAGACTACTGAAAGGACAAATTATTCAAGACACATTAAGTTTAACAATCAAATAAGAAATTAACAGACAATTTTTAAAAATTTTCAAAAATAGAATTAAAAAAGTTTAACAAAATATCTAACATAAGCGAAATTAACAAATTAAATATTAAAAAACTACATTTCTCTTACTAAAAACTAATTTAAGAACCAAAGAAAATAATATTACACTTAATTATCCTAACAAAGAAATTTGCATTAACGAATTAAGGTAAAACATGCAAAAGAATTCATTTGAATCAAAGAATTTCAAACTAAAGAGCAATGAAATAAAATCAAACACATGCATAGCCACGATTACATAGCTAATTTCTATACACTTACGTAAGTATAGCTGGCTTCCATACAAATTATGAGAAAGATAATAAGGAATCAAAGTTTAATTTTAAAAGAACATTTTTTAATAAACTGTAGCACAAGCCTACTTAATTATCCCCGCATTATTAAAAATATGAGTTCAATGGAATGAAAAATCAACAGAAAATTCATTTAATGCAGAAAAAATGAAACATGCAACACTTCTTTCTACAAATAAAGGTCGAACTTTTGCTTGATTTACAAAATTGCTATAACATTGCTAATTTTGTAAGTTCTAAACATTGATATTAATGTTAACACATTACAGAAAAAAATTTTGTATGATCAGTATCAACCAAAGAGTACAAAAATGGGAAAGGAAAATTCACAATTAAATGCATAGATTGACGTAGAAATATATGACCTCTCTCCTTAGAGTTAGAATAAAGAAACAAATATTTAATTAGTTAGAGCATAAGATTAAGTTATCTCGCACAAATAGAGACAACCTTATAAATTACCTAAAAATATCATTAAACTTGTTCAAGCGTGCGATTAAAAGTAGTCTAGGGAACTTTTCTTAATTGTTTTAGTGTAAAAACTGCTTAATTAATGGGTGTTATATATTAAGTTCTAATGAATAACTAGACAAAAAAGGACATCTACTTACTTAAAAATATTAATATCATTTATGGACAGAAAGTTTTACTCATAAAATTCTTCATTCAGGATGCATTACTAAAGATCACAAAGATATTAATAGGATTTTTTTTCATTTTCGAATGCAGGCGTGTGTTAATTAACTTCTGGCTTATGAATGAACTTCTTGTTTTTATTTTTAGAATTGTTAAGTGAATTTAATTAGCCTCAGGAAGTGGTGAAGGTTAAAATATATTGAGTAATTTTCGTTTTCATCCAAAACAAGCATTAATGAGCTTTCTAAAAGAGCTATTTTAGCAGAGAGCAAATCCATTAAGTGAAAAAAAATTCCAAAATATGTAATCCCATAAATTTAAAACTAAATCACATATTGTATATCATTCACATACTAGAACCGTTCTTTAATTGTCGTTTTTAAATGTTACAATGCAGGGGGATGATATTAGACGGCAGTAGGTATGCATTTTATTGCATACTATCTAATATACCCGGCGTTGCTAGATAAAAATACTTTACCGTCTAATAAGTTTTAATGTAATAATACTTTTATATGAAACATTGTAATAAAGAAAAGCATTTTATCTTTTGAAGCATTTTTAAATTAAAATATCAAGTGAACTAAACGATTTTTAACCCTTCATAAGGCGCGGGCAATTTTGTTACACGGTTAGGAGCATGGGGTCATTATAATGGAGGGTACAACTTAATACCAAAGATTCAGTCTTTCAGGTCAAATTTTCCGTCCGTCAAAATACAGTTAACTTGGCAAAGCACCAATCTGTTCAGTACAAATATTGAGTGATAGTTACTTACACTATTCATAACTTCAAATACAACACCGAAATCAATCGAAGTAACACCCATTTCCAAAGACAAACAATCTTTTTGGATGGATTAAAACTCAAGGAAGTCAGGCAGCATATGATTAATTGGCTAAGGGAGTAACTCGGGAGTACTCTGCCTCACGTAGTTTTCTAAGCAGAGGGACTACTTAAAGTATCTGTTGCTAATAGCAAAACTCTACGATATATCTGTTAAACAGGCAGATGAATACATAACCTTCTTCCAAAAATCAAATTGTCAACAACCTCATGGCAAAGGTCATAAACATTGTTTGCATAGCCTGTTATCCGCTTATCATAAGTGATTTAACCTCCGTGTCGGTGTCTTAATATTTGAGACTCACTATTATACTTCGCTACTGCTTGACTCTCAACTACTTGCCTCCATTTGAGAATATCTGTGCGACACCTTGTATCAGTCTGGTGGAGACAGGTCTTCAGTAATCAAATGTCCAGAACAAAAGTCAAATAGTGAATAAAATTCGTGATAGACAACGGTAGCATCCTTCTCAGCAACTTCTAGTCATACAAATTTAACACCAGATAATTCCTCACAAGACCTCCATGCTACTAAAACGAAGATGAAAGCAACTATATCTGACTATAAAACACTTTTTTACACTATACACTGTAAACGTGACGGCTAGTGTTGCATCGACCTGGTTTTGAGCATGTTTTACTTAGAATTCATCACGCAAATGAAAAATCGAATTCACTTTCATAAACAGCGAGTTTATTTATTTGTTTCTTGATTTTGTTAATTACTTGAATACTATCTGCAGAGCATGTATGATAAATTTTAAGACTTTTGATTTTTCTGTTTTTCATTTCACGATTTTTAAAAATTTTCATTCCCTACCGTTTTTTCCACTGTTGCTCACATAAAGTGTTAAGGGACCTTCCAGTTTCAGTTACGGTAGATTTAGAGGTTTGCATGTACAAGTCTGAGACTTTGACTGTTTGAATTTTTTAGTTATGATAAAATTTAATATATAAATCAGAAACCTAGATCACCCGCCCTCCTGTAGCATCCTGAAAAACTGAATGGCAGCCGCTGCAATAGCTCGAGTACTGAGGCCGGGGTCCCAGTAGCCATCACCGGCCACGGCCCGAACCTTCTCGAAGGAGATACTTACTACGACTGGTAGGGGGACCCAGCGTCCCGCAATTACTATATCTCCAGGGGAAGCGAGAGCCCGCTTACGTATCCGGCGGCCTCTCATATCCGTGTAACTGGCGGTGCCCCAACCCCCGGGGATAAATTTAATCTATAAATATAAAACATTGTACATTTCAAATAAATATAAGGGCAAATCAATAACTGCATTGTTCTCTTTTCAAGTTTAATTGCAATGCAAACGCAATTCACTCTGTGCAAAGAGGCACAAAAAGACTATCGAGCAACCATTTTCAAGTCAAAAATTATTTTTGCAAAATAATCGTTGAATGTAACAGCATTTTAAGATGTTTAATACTAGGAACATTAGAGAGGCTTATGGTATTACAATGCTGCTAATCCAACTGGAATTTTTGTTTCTTTCAGAAATTTCATATGGTTTTTAGTATCCATTATTCAACACAGAAATGGAAAGAAATTATTTCAAAATATATCATGGATGAGATTTTAACAATTTTTAGAGATTTTTTTCGAAAATAAACTCTTATCGAATTTTTATCTTTTGATGTATCCATATTTTCCATCGAAATCGAAGACGTGTTTTGCTAAGCATATTCATCTGGTATTTGTTTATTTTATATATTTACGATTTAAAATTATAAAAAAATACGATTTCAAACCTTTTGCACTCCTTTTTCACAACCTTTTCCACACCTCACAGCAGTATCGTTCAATTGGTAATGACGCTTGTTAAATTTGCCTGCATTACAGCTAAAACCATTTTGCAGAAATTTGCAGTAAGAAACAGCAAGTATTTTTTTAGTTTTACCGAGTAACAATTGATTATCTTTATCGAGTTAGCCATAGTAACAAAGTAATATTAAAGTTTCTGCTGAGGGGGCATTTCTATTTCGTTTAAATTCACCTTAAAGCACAGTTTTCATGTATTTAATAACCATTACTTAAGCTAAAACGATTACACCTTCTTCAAGTCTTCAATAATGCAGCTGAAAGATAAAAAAATTAATCTTTGGATTCATCAAGTTAAATTTTCACGGTTCGAATTATTTATAGTTCAGAGAATGATGTTCATCATTGTTAAAAATTTAATAATCGAATTTTAAAGACTTTCACCATCTAAAAGAGCTAATACATTTATGACACCATCTAATTTATTATTATTACTTTAGGTTGCATTAGGCCAATTAGCGATCATAATTGCTGGAAGCTGTCAATTAGGTGCGCTTATCTTTATCTTTTTAAACGATTTCTTCAAACCAAATCTACACTTAAGCTGCTTATATTCAAGATTGTAAGCATAACATTTTGTCCTTCATCCGATTTATTCGAGACCTTGCTTTCGGCGAAAAATGTCGAAATAATAAATATTTCAGGTTTTATCCTGTAATACCTATGATTTCAAAAGTTATACGTCTTTGAAAACTTAAAATGGTATGTAATTTTGCAAATTAGAAAAATAACGTCATGCATATATTCAATTCCCATTCTTTATCTTTAAGTATATTATTTATGTTTCAGAGCTAACAAAATTACGTTAAATACGTTTTCAAAGCAAATATGATTGAAACCGAAAAATACATGATAAGCCTAATTTGAAATTGATTTTTTAAGCACCGCTTGATTTGCTTGTGACATTGTTTCAATTGCTTAATTGAAGGCTCAACTAAAGAGGCAATTTTACTTTTGTAAATTGTTCCATCTTAAAATAATAATTCGCGTACATTCAATCCGATAATTCTTTTCCAAACCTTCATATTTAGGCTTTGTGAAGGGATTGGTTATGGCCCACTAAACATCTAATTAGTGAAACAATTATTTATTTATGCTGAGTTACGCACAGGCAGATTTACACATTTAATCTGAAAAATAAACAAAACTTCAAAAAGAAAATTACCCATTAGCAACACACCTCTGTCGCTTGTTTGGCCTCTACTGGAAGTTCATGGGTATAGAGGGCGCTGCTTCTGCTTCCAGACAGAGTCAGTTACAGTTTATATCAAAATAGAGACTATACTTATGTTTTTTAACTTCAATATCAAAGATTGTTTCATGGAGAAAGAGTTGGCCCATTAACTGAAATCTTAGAAATTATACCCTGCTATTTTATTTACTTTTCTCCAATTAATATCTATGCGTATTTCCAGTTCAGTAAACTAAGATTTAAAGGGCAGATGTAGAGATAGGAAAAAGCTAACGCTTTCTTAGTTTCGGTTAACCGTTTATTTTCGGCTATTTTTTTGCCCCGGTTTAAAAAGGTTATTTTTTTAATTCAACAACCGGCAAAATCAGCTATCAAAAGATAGGCTCGATTTTCGGTTCGAGTTATGAAGTTTTTAATTTCATGATCTTAGGCCAATCAACGGCAACCGCTTCCTGGAGGCGGACACTGAGATGGTCTAAAATAGTCATGGCCAAACTTTCATAACTCGATTAGTCTTGGTCGCAGAAGAGTAGAACATTTTGTTTAAAATTTTAGTGTGCCAAAAGTATTTTAATAAATATGATTAATACGAGCGAGGGACTATATAAAAATTTAGATATAGTTTTTTTTTATTATTGTACATAGAAGCAAACGATACAAATTACTATTATTTACATCTGTACTCTCTAATTTCTTTTTTTATTTCTCTACAATACTTAATACAATTCTTAAAATTTTGTCTACAATGCATACTTATATTAATTACTCATTTATTATTATTATTACTTAATGTATTAATTACTTATTTATAATCATTACTTTTTACATTAATTAATTATTGTATTGATACTTACTTATTGTATATTATTATTAATAAGAAATTCTGTCTACAAACGTTGCTTTAAAAAAACAACCGAAAACCGGTTTTTCAAAAACAGGTTATTTTGAGCGGTTTTAACCGCCAGATTAAACCGGAGGTGAAAAAACCGGTTGAACCGAAAACCATTTTTCTGCAATAACCGTAATCCCTAGGCAGATGGATTTCCCAAAACAATGCTCTGAGGGTGTTATTTTTAGATATGCCCCCCGCATCAAACTTTGCCTTCGATAAAATTTATCCATGGCATCGCCTAAGCCATCGAGTATCTAGCAAAGAAATATTAACAGACTGTGAATGCGATGATTCGTTAATATTCAACTCTGGATACAAAGTATTCCCAGTCTGATGTAGCTGTCTTAGCGTTTGGATAGTTCTGGATCGAGACAAAACAAAGCATTCCCAGCTCAAGTTTCGAACAGGGAAAGATGTTGCAATCTGTTGTCAAATAATTCTCGCATTAGTTTACTTTTTTTAAGATTGCCAGATCGTCTCAAAGAGAACATTTTACATCTGCTGCCCGCAGATGTTGTAATGGATTCTTTTGGGACTTTAGTCTGTAACGCACAATTGTCAGACTGGTGTTTTATTTAATTGACCTGTTTTAATTAAAAAAATAAATATGTGACGGAAGGAAAGGATTTTTCTTTTTCATTATTAATGGTATCACTAACTTTTCAGTCGGTAGATATCTGTAAATAAAGCCAATTCAGAGTTTTAGGTTTAAGTAGAAAATTAATTTTTGTATTCTTATCTAACTTCAGTCTTAATGAGTGGAAGCAAAAATGAGTTTTCGTGTTAGTGTTCGGATCATTATATTTAAAATATAAAAAAGACTTAAAATCTGTTCATATATATCTGTTTTGGAAAAAATTATCTTATATCGTATGTTTATTCTGACTTGAAAACCACATCTATTAAATTTTTTTGGCTGTTTATATCTTCTATACATTTAATTGAGAGTACACATGGAACTAAGAGAATAATTATAACAACCTGGAATATTTTATTTGGATTTTCAAGCGAAGCTTATACTTACTAAATAAATTGATAGAAGAAAATGATTTTTTTTTCATTTTTAATGAGTTATTGCTATTTTCATCATATTTCCTTAACTTATCGAGGCCGGTCTATTTGTCTAAAAAGTATATACATATCCTTCATTGCTTCTTCAGAAACATTAAGTTGCAGAACACTCAATTTTTTCAATTGATAATTTTAATTATCACAAAGTGGACTGACATTCCTCCAATGATAAATTGATACATCCTCGGAGAATAATACGTAGTTCAATACAGATAAAACATTTATACATTATGAACCATCTGTAAATAACAGTTTAAACAAATATTTATTTCTGAACTACTTCAAATAAAAGTTTATTTAGAAATATATTAATTTTCTTGATTCATTCTAAATTTCGTAAAACATTTTTCAATAAACATGAATTAACCAGATTTTGAAATGCCAAATATATTAGAGGTTTTTCAATTACTGTTTTGAGCATTTATTTCTCCAACATATGATGAAGGACAATTAATAACTCCTCAACTTGTAGATTTTTGTGCCGTCTAATGAAATGCTCCCCTTCTTCTTTCGAAATGTGTTTTCATATTGATTCAACAAAGAGCTCCTAGAACACTTGAGATGTTAATGAATTATCGGTAATTTTTGTGTTTAATTGTATTTTCTATGAATGACTTAATTTTAGATTGTAAATATAAATCTGCTATAATTCGATCCAAGAACTGAACACGGACATCACTCTTAAGGGGTTAACTTTTGAATTCCTTCAGCCATAAGATGTATTCTATGATTATTATTAGTCATCCTTGTTGGTAACCTTAAATTTATTGGCATTGCTAGTACTGTTTACCTGCAATGAAATTACACCCGACAACAGTACATGGGTTTTAGAAAGCAAATGAATAATTTTAAATGTAGCAATATAAATGACCAAATTATATTTCCCTCTTTATTTATGTGTTCTTAATACCCGAGTTATACTCTTCGCTTCAGCAAGCTGAGCTAACATTTAAAGCAACTCAAGGCTTCTGAATATGTACTTTTATCACCCAGGCTCTAATTATATTTGGAGACAGACATTTTTCATTCTTTCTGAATGTCTGACTCAGAATTCATTTTCTCTCAGACGGATTTAATTGAAACAAGCCGTGAAACTGCCGCGTTACTCGGCTGAAGTGTGAACTCGAATAAATTTCAAAACGAGGCATAGCACGTCTCCTTTTCCTTTTCTTTTCACCTCGGATAACCCTCCACCATTCCTAGGCGACAGAAAAATCCTAACAAGACTCGAAAATGATTTAAAAATGCATGCGAGGCAGCAAATCGCATTAAGGAGTGCGAGTTGCCAGTTGCGGTTTAAAATTTGTGACCTATTGTTAAAATTAAATGTGTCGACAAAAGCATGGAAAGCATAAAAGAAATCTTATTAACATTCATGAAGCTTACTTTAATTCTTTAGGGTTTTTAACCCATACGCCAACTCTTATACGCTAAAGAATTTCCTCCTAGTATTATTCTATTTTTGGAGGTGACTGCGCCACCAAATAAAAATGCAAATCGTTGAAATTGATTATATTGTATTATATGCATAAGTAGCAGAACGTCGCATAACACTCAACAGCATCAATCTCTATTTTTCAAATTATTAATGAAGGGAAAAAAACTGAAGTTTTTGCAACCAATAACGAATATTTTTGTATTTTTTTTACATCTGGTAGAAACATACGGTGTCATGTTCGTACCAGATTCTTTAATTGTTGTGAAAAGTACAGTTTTTTCTTCCACTTTGGAAAATTAGATGTGTGTCGCTTGTAAAGTGACGAGATAATCCTCTTCATCGCAATAGAGGTGGTGATTTTTGCTCTTTTAACAGGTCATATATGCAAGACAGTCCCTGTATTGTCATAAAAAAGCGTGTTTGAAGATGTTATTGCAATGCGAATGCATTAGTATCTTTGAAAATTTTTTCGTCTGCCCTTTTAGCATGTGTGGATTTAATTTTCTTTCGTAAACCATTAATAACAAAATCCCGCTATTTTCTTTCTTTTGACAATTAATAATAAGAAGAGAAATTACGAATATTTTTTAAATGAACTCATAAATAGGAGCAAAGAAAATTTTATTAAATCATAATGTGTATTTAAAAATTTATATTATTATTTCTATATAAACAAATTTTGGTTCTTTACAAACGAAACAGTCAGTTCATGAGCGATGCTACAAATTTTGTTACATTAGAAATTGCGAAAAAAGTTTAATAGTGGTAGAAATTTCTCTTTGAACTCTAACTCTTCCGTTAAGAAGCAATCATAATATCAAAAATGGAAAATAAAAAGGTGCAGAAATCAGAAGGTTTTTCATTGTAGATTATAGTGATTGTAAAATATCTAGGTAAAGAATCCAATTCAAAGAGATACTCACAGATTAAAATCCATCTAGCACACACTTCCACTCTTGCCGGCTCAAGGACAAAGTGACGTAATCCTTCCGCGTGTAGAGAGATTGCTACAAGTACGCATGCGCATAGAGAATCGGATTACAAAAAATAATAATGCAATTTGAACTCCTTTTTTTAACAGATTGAAACGAAATTTGGGCACAGATCTATAATTAATGTTAGCAACCGCCATACCAATTTTTATTTATCTAAGTCATAGGGTTTAAGAGATATTTTTTGGAATTATGCGATCATACACTCAAAAGACAGTCAACCCTTCGACGGATTTGGTCCAAAATTTGATACGGACCTACATTCATGATGATAAAACTGTGTACCATCTAGCTATTCCAGTTTCTGAGTTGTAGTGTTCACATGAACGGGGACAGACAGACTTGCCTTAGACGGATTTTGTCCACAATTTGATAGAAACCTACAAATTATGTGTAATGATCACATGCCAAATTTCATCCCTCTATCTGTAATAGTTTTCGAGTTATCGTGTTCAAAGACATACAGACACACAGACAGACAAAATTCCAAAGTTGTGTTTTTCGGATTCATGGAGGTCTAAAATGTGGAGAGCCGTCAAAATATCGAGTTCGAATTTTTTGACGATTACAATACTTTCTCTTTGTATACATCGTATACGAGAAAGTAAAAAGGGCTCACTTTATTTTTCCCACGCACCTTTTCTGAAAATATCCATATTTAAAAGCAGTTTCTTCCTCCCTAAGCAAAGAGAAATGCATATTCGGAAGAGCTTCTTCGAAAGATTTTTCAAATATTTCCTTCTATTAGTTTACATACCGTTCACTTGTCCTCCGCTGTATCTCGAATCTTAAAAAAGAATAATCAAATGTTTCCTTCGAAATACTAAAGGAGAAAGTAAAAAAAAAAACTTCCTGATCACAGAGGATGAAATCGATAGGGAAATAAAATAGTAAGAAAATACAACTTGACGAGACAACACTGTTCCAAAATGGATATTTTTTAAAAAAAACTGAAAGTTGCTTTGCTTTTCGAAACTTCAGATTTTATGCAGTTTCTTCTATTTTATTTTTAATTCTAACTAGAGATGTTATTCTTTTTTCTTATGACCGTCCTAATTATGTACTTATTGTATAGTATGCTTGTGTTTGCGCTATATTAACGCTTATTTTTTTAATATTGCTTTTCAAATATTTATGTTATGAGAAGAAAATATAATATAGATGAATTGCATGAATTACAATTTTTATATTCATAATATGTAATATGTTTCTTAAAAATAAAAATATATTATTTCAGGTATAATTGTATATAAAACACAAAATAATATTCTTTTAAAGATATTTGTCTCCATATTATTGAATATGCATATTAATCAGGCGAAATGACTGACATGGAAAATATTGCTATTTTGAAAAAAAAGGGCCTGAATTTGCTGAAATTGAATAATAAGCATGTATTTAATTCATGTTAAAATAAAGTAATTCAAATTTCTTCTTTATTTCCCATAGAATATTTAACAATTGCACATTCTTTTTGATTTACAAGCTATGCGACTTACGACCAAAAAATGTCAAAAATTTAATTCCGACTTACGACCTGCTAGTCGGAATGGAACTTGGTCGTAAGTTTAGGAGGACCTGTATCAACAGCATATTGCATGTGCAAATAAAAATAGTAGTTAAATCTCAAAATCAACTTAATGTTTCTCTGCATTTTCATGAAGTTCTATTATTAGTCAAGAAAAAAAGTGGATATTAATTCAATACTTTTAATTGCTGTCGATTTTGGAAATATTTTATATATATATATATATATATAAAATGATTGCGTGGTTGTAGTCAGTAAAAATCCGATTTATATTCTAATTTTCTTTTGTTATGGGAGAGTGACGCAATGTACGCACATCTTGGTTTAAGTTTCAAGTCAAAAGAGAACAGAAAATATTCCTGCATTTCCTCAGGTAGGGATTTAACATATAGACACGTGATCAAAGTGAAGGGAATAATAGCTATTTTTAGTAAATTACTTTTTAATTACTTTTTAATTTAGTAATTTAGTAAATTTTTAAGTAACTTTTTAATTTAGTAAAAAGTGTTTTAGGGAAAAGACTGTCTCCAACAAGTCGCTGATTTCGAGATTTGTGTAGGCGCGGAAGTAATCAGAATATTCTTTTAGTAATAAATATGCCAAACGAGAGATTTAATATACCTCCAGCGAGGGAAATAAAACGAAACTGGACTTTAAGAAAAGTGCTTTTGGAATACATTAATGTAGTAATAAGATATATATATATATTGTACAGCAAAATTAATTTAACCTGGCTAAAGCTTGTCCACAGCCAAGTTGCTATTTTAATTGTTGAAAACTTCATTTACTTGGATTGCCTATTTCATTATTTTTAATAACAACAGTGTTTTTTCACTTGTTGAAATAGAATGTTTAAACTTGATTTTTGTTTATGGTACCTTTAGTAATTTCAATTTATTAGATTTTATTTAAAATTGAGGTATTGTTCAAATAATGACTGTTTGATATAAGATTTAATTCTTGTTTACTTTATTTCTGTATGATTATATACTATTTATATTTGGATTTATATATATATATATATATATAATTGTATAATACACGGAAACTTTTTCAGTAGCCTAAACGTGCGTTTAATTTCCATCAGCATTTTCAAGAAAACTTCTGTTCCAGAAATGTGGAATGTCTCAAATATAAAATCCTTCTTTAAAATCATCTGTGATTGTCTTCCAAATTCTGATAGAGTCAGTTCGTTCAAAACGCTAACTTTACTTTCAGACAACTTCGGATTCACTATACAATCTACAATGACAATCAATATTCAGAAGCTCACCTACATCCATTCGTAAAATACATTAAGTTTTATTCTCTGATTTAGGTAAGTCTTTGCACTTTTATAGCCACGATTTTAGAATTAATATTATTTATACCTCATTAATATTATGTATACCTATTTCAACCTATATCTTAGTCATAGATTTATTTCATAGAAATAGAAGTTTGACGCTTTATGAGCAGCTCTTGAGCCAATAAATTACAATTCAAAATAATCCCTAAAATCATAAACATCGCCGTCTTTATGTTAATGAAGATCAATGTCAGTTATTTTATACTTTGGGTATAACTGAAATTCACATGAAATTTATATATTAAATCTCAAGTGGAACTTATATGAAAGGATCTTGTAGGACTTCTTCTTTTGTACAAAGTAAAGATATGAATTTTAAAGATCTTACTAGTCATCTTTACAAAGCACCCACAAAAAAGACTATAATTCTTAAAACACTGAAATTTACTATTCATATTTTTTTATTCTATCCCAACTTAAATAACAAATGTGGTTGGTTATTCCTTCAGTTTAAACAGAGCAATTGACGAATTATCATCTAAAAATCGAATTAAAATCCTTTTGGTCCCATTGTAAAAGATATTCTTTTACTTATGAATTTATAGAAATAATCCGAGACATGTGGTATAAGGTAAGTTATGTATTTCAAATTAATTAATATTGATGAGTAAAGGAAGTTACAATGTTTAGATACAAACATCTAATTCTATAGAAAACTGACACAGTTATAATGTGAGGTATCTTTAAAATTTTATGCGCTAGCAAGTGATTGAATCGAAAAAATAATAATTAAATGCAACAAAGAATGAAATTTTTTATGAGAAGCGTAGCAGTAAAAGATATTGCAGCTCTACCACCTCTGCTGAATTTTTTCTTCTAACAGAGTCTCTAAATTTTTTTAACATCATTCATCACCCCCCCCCCACAAAAAAAAATGTTCAAATACATCATCTGGATCGCTTCGTCGGCGTTCCTTTTATAGTTTTTTTTTTTAAATAAGCCCTTATGAAATTCTCGTCTTTAAATTCTCGCTGCATATTCGCAATCGCATTTCGAGAAGCACGCTTCATGAAGCATAACGTTCAAGCATCAGTTAACTTTATTGATATTTCGAATTGAAACATATCGAAAATGCGATTTCAAACCTTTTTGCATTCCTGTCATCTATTCCAGGATACACGTCGCTACTTTTCTGACGAAATTGCACGGCTGCATATGATATCTTCCGAAATTACAGCTGAAAACTTTTTTTAGATGTCCATAAAATGAAAAATGCATGGTTTAATGTCCTAATATTACAATTAGAGCTATGCAATTTAAAGCAGCATGTTACTTGAACGCTGAAGAGATTGTTATGTCTCATCTAAGTTCTTCTGAAAACATAGATTTTATACGTTATTTTCTATTTACCTGAGATTAGATTGGTTAGGGTTAAAATGTTCATGCTCTGAAATCATTAAGTCTTAAATTAATACTTTTAGGTATCTCTGGTTCACAGAATATTATTAAATATTTGGAGGTTAAAAATTGTATCGATGAATGCATTATTTAAACATATTTATTTTCAATATTGTTTAGGAAAGGAACGCCCATGTGCCCGTTTCAACAAAATTTTGTTCCCACTTTGTTACGCTACACTAAATAAGTATGATTAGAATCTTCTAGTAAAGAAAACATGCTGTAATAATAAAACAATTCTTTTAACCTTTACTGAGTGCCTTCATAGTAGGTTATTAAATATTATGTCACTGAAAAATGAATCAATAAATATCGCAGCAAACTTAGTCAAATGATAAAAGTACATGCTTTATTTGAAATTTATCAATACTGATAAATCAAGAAAATATTTTTCATTTCAAAATATTTCATTATTTAGCAAAAAAGGCTCAGAGACCTCATTGAAATATAATTCTCTCAGAGATGAATGTAGTGAAAAAATCCAATAGTTAAAATATGATGTCATGTGCTTCATAAGTTGAACATGACACTAAAGATTTTAATACGCTAAGCAGCTGAATTTTTTACTTTCTACAGAAACAACAAATACATTTTTACATCTATCAATCAACACAAGAAAAAATCCAAGAACTGCATCATTGGATGCTTTCGGCAGTTTATTTTTCTTTTTTTATTCCAAAAATAAACCCTTATCAAATTTTCATCTTTAATGGCATATTCACAATCGTATTCCAAGACGCGTGCTTCAAGAAGCATAACGTTCGAGTATCAATTATCTTTATCGATATTTGAAGCATATCGATGTGATTTCAAACCTTCTGCATGCTCGACATCTATTCCGAGCAATACATCACTGCTCAACTGTCGAAACTATACGATCACAAGTTAATATCTGATGCCTCATAGCACAATCCTTTATGTAGATTTTCATATAAGTGGAAAGTTTTTTTTATTGAATTTAATTTCTACAAAGTTTCGCAAATTTTTCGGTGGATGAGGGAACGCTAAGGAAATATTAGCTATAATTTACCCAAACAATTCTCAAAGCACAGCTTTAATATAACATTTTTTATCTTGGCTTCTATATTATTAGTTTACTTTGATACAGTCTCACCATTTCGTATGGCGCAGTACTGTCAATATTCTGGCTCTTGCACCAAAACAAATCAAAACCAAAATCTATATTATCAGTTTTAAGAGTTCAATTAGTGAAAATGTCCAATAGTAAAGGAACATTTTTATGAAAAGTATAGAACATTAGACGATTAGTGCTCGAAAAATACTTCGTTGAATACATTATGATACGCTTTATTTTTGTTCAAGAGTTTTCATTCTCGTTTAGACATGAAAGGCGCCATTGTTTCTTCAAGAAATGTTGCTGAACTATCTGTACGGCAATAAGGAATGCACATTTCGAATTTTGATATAAAAGAATATTTAATGGACTGAATTAGATTTTTTTTAGTAAATAATCAATTTTAGCTACTAAATACATATGCTGCAATGCGTTTTGACCTCTTCTGTGGAAGTATATGCGAACGCTGAGGGAGGAGCTTTCCTGGTTTTTTTATGCTATAGCCAAGCATTATCTTAATTCCAAGGGAAATTTTAAAAAACCCAATTTTAACAAAACACAAATTTAAAAACTGAATCTCTGCTTTGGTGAATCGGGTTGAAATTAAGAAATTACATATAAGCAAATATTATTTTTCTCTTATCACATATTTCTTGTATATTTAACAATTTTATTTTAATCATTTGTTTAATTCAAAGTCAAAAATAACTTTTTACGTTTTACTTATGTAGTGCCTGGAAGTATATGAGACATCGATTTTATTTCACCACTAGCTGTTACCCGCGACTTCGTGAGCGAAGAATTTGAATTATTCTTTTTTTTTAATTCACGAATGTAAATGTTTTGTTGCATTTTTAAAGGGGAAAGTAAAAGTTCTGACGGTTGATAATACTTAATTGGACGGTTGACAGGAGTGTACTGTACATGTATGCTGATATAGTTATGTAAATTGTTTATCTATGCTAATATACTTTTGTATACACGTTATTTGCACTGATGTAGAGGTTGTGTGGGCTGAACACACGTAAACATGCCACATTGCCCATGCGAAAAATATGGTTTTTCCAAATGTACGTCTGCCACTTTCAGTGTCTGGCCCTGAGCCTCGCAAATGATATTTTCACAGGGATTTGTTACCTTTTGTACTGAGATGATAAATCCTTCGGTGTTATCGGAAGGCGTGGAATTAAAACACGCTCTCTTCTCCCTATATCAGTCATAACAGTAGCTTTCACGACGTTTGTACCTAGGTGTGTAATTTGTAACCGTGTGCCATTGCGCAGTCTCGGTATATCGAGGTTACGTATTAGTAGTACTGGCACATCGACTTTCAATCTCGGCTTGTCGGAATTTGCCCTTGACAATTCTAAGATCTTGAAGAGCTCTACAGAATATGATGTTCCTTGTTAATGCCCATTACCGTATCTACAGAAGGATATTCTGTAATATCTCACTGTGAAAATTAAACAAAACATCGAGAGAATAATTCACTAACGTCATTGGATCACTGTGTAACCGTATTCAAAGCTGTAAATGCTACCACAACAGGAAACCGGAAGTGTAAAGTCTCCTTTGTTGTTTATGGTCAAAGAAAGCAATATTTTCTTATATTAACTTTAACACTGGCAAAAGTCCGCGCACGAAACAGTAATTTGGCTTGAATTTATTTCTATAAGAATAAAAAGTATTGTTAGAAATTACGTTAAAAAAATATTTTTAAACCTTTATAGCAATCAGAGAAAATATTTCATCGCAATGGAATTAATAGCATTAAGAAGATCATTTTCTGGTCTTTAAAATGGCATAAAAATAATTGTTGTCTAATGAAGATTTCAGAAGTTATTGGCAAAAACGTCTAAGCATTAGGCTTAAAAGCGGCTAATGTTCGTTACTTAATTAAATATCTTAAGAACTAATTAACTCTGAAAGTTAAAAATAGCACGTTTGACCTAAAAATATGCTCTAGAATGCCGTGTGTAAATTTCATGTCTCTACCGTTCAACGTTTAAGGGAGTTCTTGTGACCAACCGATCAACCGACAGACAGACAGATACATGTAATTTCTGCCTTATTTTATAGATATTTATAAGCATAAGCAAAATTTTCAGAAATTAAGATAAATTAGTTCAAAGTCTAACCGTTTCCTAGAAGCGAAGTAGGTATAAATTTGCGTTATTTCAAAATCGTCTGCACGTAAAAAATTATTAAACATTAAAAAATTAATAACAATTGAAGAAAAGATGTCACGGAAATAAAATTGGTATCACAGAAAAGGTAAAAGATTGGACTTTAAGATGGTAAAAAATAATTTTTATCGGACAATTTGTTCCGAAGTTACAGCGGAAAAAAGGATCACGTGATAGTTGATTTTCAAAAACATTTATTCCACATGTTTTCGCATTCCTGAAGGATCACGTGACAGTTGATTGAAAAATAAAATAATCTTTATCGAGAATCGCTGAGTCAATGGGCTTTGTTAATTATTTACTGTTGTCTGTAGTAAAAAATAATTAATTTAACGTGATTTCACCTAGCCTTTGTCCGTTCTTGGGTTTGAAGCTACAACTCTGCCAATTTTCATCCAAATCGGTTTTGTAGTTTGGTCGTGAAAGCTTAACAAACAGACAGACAGACACAATTTCGCATTTATTATATTATTAAGGATTAAGGATATTCATGATTCAGTTTTTGACTTTAATTCTCTTCTACGCATTTAATATGTTTCAAGATAATATAAAGCATTGAAAACAGTTCTATTCATATAGAAATATTGCTGTTTCATTGTCATTTAGATTAAAAACACCAAGTGTGGAGGTAATATTCCAACCACTCAATAAACTTCCCGATATTAATGGAATTCCCAAAACAAACCCTACAGAATTACTTTTATCTTAAGATCGCACGGAACATTTTATCTTCGATCTGTTTTATATGTAGCATTTCTCTATATATTATTATCATTGTTTTAGTTAAATTCAATTCAACATCCATTGTAGATGATTTTGTAACACTGTAGCATCTCTTGTTATTATTCTTTTTAAATTTATCTTTTTTCGGAATGGCAACAAAAAATAGTTGTTAAAAATCCTTTTAGAACGAGAAAAAAAGTTGGTTGGAATAAAATGTTTTATGCGAAGATAAATATTTGTTTCGTTGATTTTCCTTCACATCCATGGTATCATTCCAGTCATCGTGTAGCTAGGAAAGAATTGTTCGCGGCTGTGAATGAAATAATCCTTTAATACGATTCGCGAAAGGAATTCTGGGAACTTTTGTATTCCTATTCTGGTTTTCTTAAGCTTGAATGGTTCCCTTTCATGGCAGAACGACGCATGCCTAGTTCTCGACTCGAACTCTGAAAGCTGTCGCAATCTGTTGTCAAATGATTCTCGCGTTAACTGTTTACTTTTTTCTGGATGTTACATCGTTTCAGTAAAAGATATTTAACATCAGTCTCCTGCAGATGTTGATATGGATTTTTCGTTCTCAGTTAATTAATTTGTAGTGTAGATTGTGGAGAAGATGTTTGATTAAGTTTCCAAAGGGAGAAAGGACTGAGAATATTTTTTTGTATTAAATGTGCCAGTCTCTTTTAGTGGAGAGCTCTGTAAATAAAAACAAAATAATTGGTTTTAGGTTTATGTATGCAAGATAAAGTTTTGTTTCGTTAAATTTCTACTAAAATTAAAATGAAACTTTTTTCCGTTGATCCGTTTAAAATATGTTCAGCAATACACGACTTAAAAATATATCTAAATATATCTAGGAGTAGGGAGATTTGTTTTAATATATCCATATAATAGTTCGTATTAAATGTTCATAAATTGTTTTGCTAATAAGAAATTCTCGTTGGAAAACTAAATTTAAAAATTGCACTATGCCTCGAAAGCCGTTCTTTACAACCGAAAGGGAAGAAATTCATTATTTTTCGTTATGTAAATTAAGATAATTTGTATTGTTATTTGAATTATTATAAACTGACGTTTAACTAAAGTTTTTAAATAGGTTGTAATTTCCTGAAAATTCGTGAAGAATTTTAAAAAATAGTTTTAATCTGTTACAGTACAACAATTTGAACCACATATACTCTCTGGATCCAGGACAGGCCTTGGGAGATGCGGAGTCCAGTTGGAAACAAGTTTGTATAACCCTGATTTATTTAAGTTTTAAGAAAATATACATAAAGAATAAATAAAAAATATTACATGTTAATGAATAAGTTAATTTGTTAAAAATTTATTAAACTTACCGACTTAATACTTAAAAATTAATTCTCAAAAATTCAAAAAGTTATAAATTTTTTATTGATTTTTTGATGGTATACATTGTAGAACAGTTAAGTTACTGGAGTGAATTAAGGGCCTTAAAATGTTATTTATTCATGATCACTAAGGATACAAAGTATGGGCTGAGTTCACTAACGAAAACAATTAAGAAATATAAAATAAAAAATTGCAATCTTTCAGTCTTGACTTCGAAGTAAGCAAAAAAAAAAAATAGAATTACATACAATATTTCAACATTATCATAAAAGGAAAATCAAGGGACGACCAGAGAGATAATTCTAATTAACGACAAATTTGAATTAAAAACTTTCAAATTAGTCAAGTTTCTCTGAAATAATAACGGCAGCTTATACTGCACTGCATTTGAGCATTACAGCTTTTTTGAATAGTAGCATTAGAATGCATAGAGAAAAAATAATAAAAAGTTCCCCAACTTTTTTTAAGTAATAAATTGTTGCATGTCAGCGATTTGAGACTGTGATAGTTCAGAAAATTCCTAAACTAATTCAAGATTTGATTAATGTAATTTTTAACTTGTAACAAATATACATATTTTAAGAAGCTAATATACAGAAACTCAAGAAAGAAGATGTTTCATTGCAAAATGAATGCATGTAGTCCCCTAAACTTTATTACTAATCTAATTTCTTTCTGAGTTAAAAAAATCGCTAGTAGGAGAAAATTTTCACAGTAAATCTGGAGCGGAAATAAATAATTCATTCATTTTAAGTACAACAGAAGGTTCAAATGTTCAGCTTTTAAGTGCTATTCAATTCTCTGTAATAAATGTTAGTAACCTCATAATTAAAACGTATTTCCACTTCTAATAACTTTAAGTAAACTCCATCACACTGAATTAATATTTGTTCCTCTGTTGTTAGGGAATATCTTCATAACTATTTTAATATCAAATTAATCCAATTTTTATAAAAAAATATTGTTCGCAACATATATTATAATTAATGTTAATATATGAAAATACATTGATTAAAAATTGTTCGTATTTCTCTCGAGGTTTCTAATGAGTGTATTTTGGTGAATTTAGTTCCGGCAGAATGTAAATAATTATAAACTCCTGCCTTTCTAAGAAAAACGATTTTAGAATAATTTATAATTGTTTTCTTAGATTTAAAATTATAAAAAGAATAAGCGAAAAAGGCAACGGTAATTATACAAATAAAAAATTGACATTTAATTTTTTATTTCTATTTAATTCTTCTGTTAATTTACTGTAAATATTGTTTAATTCTAAAGATGTTAAAAAACGCAGTATTGATGATTTCTCATTAAACAATCTAAAAGGAAAAAATAATAAAGAATTACGTTAACTGAGAATAATTGTAATCTTAATTAAAACAAATCTACGTTTGTGTGTCTTTACTCATCATCTGAGTCCCAGAAGTTGGCTTTCTTCAAAAACTGCCACTATAGTGGGATAGTCAAAAGCTGTCCAGTGGCGTAGCAAAAGTAGGCGGCGCCTGGGTCATAACATGATCTTTTTGCCCTCTTCCCGTTATCAGCAATGACTTAGCACGTGTAAACGGCACCTGTGCATGGTACTTTTTCGCCCCCTCATCATATTTGACTTTAAGAAATTACATGGACGCATTTACATTTCGTCACCGTAGCCAGCGGCATAGAGAGAGTAAGTGGCGCGAAGAAAATAACATGATTTTTCCATCCCTGTATATCTTTATACAGGGCGAGTCTAAATTGTTTTTACCAAATAAGAGGGATGACAGTACCCATCCGGACGAGCAATAATTATCATGGAACGTAAAGTCGCATTCCACTCTGAGAGGCAGAAAAGAGTAAAGTCGAAACGCGTCGAGCATGAACAAGCCATCAGCATATCTCCGGCACTTCCTGAATGCCACATATCTCGCACGATGGATCGGACGTGGCGGACCTGTGGCTTGGCCTTCTCGCTCACCGAACCTTAACCCACCGGACTTTTTCTTCTGGAGGTGCATGAAATCTTTAGTGTACGAGAAGTCTGTGGCCTCGGCTGAAGATCTCGTAGCGAGAATCGTTGTTGCCACAGACAAAATTAACACACCACCAGGAATTTTCGAGTGGATGAGCCAGTCATTCCTTCAACGCCGTGAACTGTGCAACGGAACGCGTGGCCGCCACTTTGAGCACTTGCTGTGAGTTTTTGTCTCATCAATAAATCTGATTGTGCAACTTTTGGTATCGCTTTCCCAACACTGTTGTAAGTTCATGTTGAAATTATAATTTTACTCTTCTCTGCTTCTCAGAGTGGAATGCGACCCTATGTTCCATGGTAATTATTGCTCGTCTGAATGAATGCTATCATCCCTCTTATTTTGTAAAAACAATTTAGAGCATCCTGTATATCGTTAAATTTGAAATATTATAATATAAGCATTTATAAATTGATCGAAATTATAAAATGACTGCCGATAGCCAATTGAATAAAATAAATAGAAAGTGACTCTGCATAACAAATTAAACATAATTATAGAAAGCAAAGAAATAGCGATTTTTATAATTTGCTTATTCTATAGAAATTATAAATTTAATTTTGGGTTTTTTGCAAGGTAAGTTTAGTTAAAGGTGAAAGTTAGAACTATTTATGTGTGCAGATACGGCATATTTAAAAATATTTAATGTACTCCTTTCCTTGTTATAAAATGAATAATATCAGATTATGAATCAATTAAAGCCACCAAGAAAGTGATATAATTTTTCGTGCACAATTAAAACTTCATAAAGTATTTTTCCTTATAATTTTTTTATTATTTTAAAGAAATACCGCAGTTAACGATCAAAAATAATTAACTTTCTAGAAAAAAATAAAAATCGAATCTTCTTTGTAACATCCTTTTTTTCGGTAAGTCAATAAATAATTCAAAATAGAAAGAAATTGAAGTAAAATAGTTTTTTAAAATTAATTCAGTAATGTTGTTAATATGTAGAAATTGAGGGAAAAACTCAAAATTGTTTAGCCAGTTAAAAACATCTGCTCTGCCCATTCGCAAAATTAAAAAAGAAGCAATTTAGAAAAATTCTTGATAATTAACAACCCTCTTTCGCTAACTTCATTAAAAGAATGATTGTCTGCATTTAAGCAAAATCTCGTGTCTTACTTATGCTAACTGATATTGATTCGTTTTCTTAAAATCTAGAAACAAATTTTGATTAGCATAGCAATTTATTTTTTAATTTTTCTTTAAGAGCTCGACCGATTATCCATTTTTGCTTGAAAATTTAAGACTTTCCTTCTGCGCCAGTATTTTTCAATTAAAGAAAATGTTACTTTTATTTCCTTTTTTATAATCTTTTGTCATGAAGGTAAAAAAATATTTCTTACGTCGTTGAAATTCAAATCAATCACCAAAATAAGAGTAGTATTGCAGTATTGTTTAAATTTAAAATAGTTTTATACAGCATTTCAAAGTATTGTCCATTTTCAACTATTATATATATGGCAAATGAATATGAATGGCATTCAATTATTATTATACTTTATAGATGGAGTTATGCAACAAGAAGCATACTATCATTTTTAAGACATATGGTTCAATATCTTAAACTGTACCTAAGCATGAGAAGATTGTTATACAAAATTTACATCTACTACACGACATGTACAAAAGATTACATAGGATGCAATATTTACTTTCGTAATATGCATCATCTGATGTTTGTCTGTAATATTATACGAAAAGATAGTATCTCAAATGATTGGTTTCATAATTTTATGCTAATTGCTTAAATCTGTCAGTAAGATAGGATTATGTGAATATCACATTACATATAGATGTGCTATGAAATGGTACCCTTATGAAAATGAAAAGCTAAATTATAACCTATAAGGTTAATAGAATATAAAGTTATTTCATTAATTTGATTGAGAATAGGAAATAAAAAAACTTCTCAAATTGAAATGATAAAGAAAATAAAGGTGTTTCCAAAGAGCAATTTATTAAAAGTTAAACATGATGACTATAATAGCCTTCAGCAATATCCCCTCACGGGATATTGGGTGAATTTTAATCTAAAGACAATTTTCAAGAATATTTATAAAAAAAGGAAAAGTATTATAATGCATTTAACATAGAATTGTAACTGCTGTCTCATGTACTGCTTTTTTCCAAGAAATTAATTCAGTATTATTTCCTACCGTGATGTAATATCTTCTGAAAACTACACAATAACTCTCAAAGAAATACTCAAATTAATTGGTATTATGCTCATTACAGCATAACTCTAAAATCATAAAACAATGAAAATCTCTGTATGATAAAATTGTTAACATTCTTTCAAGGAAGTGTCAATTAGCTTTATATTTATATGTTCGTCTCCATCATCATCCTTCGTTTCAAACTGAAGACTTTCCTTACATTATGACATTCAAACTCCATATAGAACAGTGAATTAGTTCCGTTTATTATCGAAATCAAGTTATGAAAAGCAATACGGTTTGCACTCTGAAAACGTTGCGATTGAAAAATTCTTGCTGCGTAAGGAATGTCCAAATTAAAAAACCCTGGCATATGAAAATCGCTTAAGTCACTGGAATACCATATCGTCTCAATCATGTTTCACCACCAACTGGAGACGTCCTTTCCATTACAACAACCTTCTTATAGCACAGTTAATTTGATCTGGATTGTATCGAAACAGTGCTATACCTTACTAATACGCTTAGCACAACTAAATCTGGGTGATTGAACAATTCTTGCTTCATGAAGAAAGTCCCAGTTAATGAAGCCCTGGTGGAAACAGTTTTACATTCATTATGTTACGTTTTCGAAGTCCAGTTAAATTTTGCATGGTGCTGCATCGAAACTGCGATATAAAAATTTGCATTGTGAGCCTTAATTTAAACAATGAACAGCTGCATTTTCAAATCAATTTATAATACACATATATATGTAATAATCTCATTTAATTTTACTTTAAATTCTAACATTATATATTTTAAAGTCTTAATATATTCCAAAATCACTTTTCTTAAACTCCACTTTCGTTTCATTTCCCGCGCTGGAGGTTTATTAAATCTCTCGCTTTGACATATTTATTACTAAAAGAATATTTTAATCGTTTTTACGCGCACACAAATCGCAAAATCAGAGACTTATTGCCGCCATTCATTTTCCCTAAAACACTTACGTAATATACTAAAAATAGCTATTATTCCCTTCACTTTGATCACGTGTCTTTATGTTAAATCAATTTTTATTATATCTGTGGACATACAAATATACACAACAAATACTTTACATTAATAAACATTAAAAAAATAACTTTTTTCGTTCACTGAAACAAAATTCCCACAACAAAACGCATTTTACAAATGTATTTACCTTCAAATTTTACTTATATTTCTAGAGAAAATTTTTAAAATTGCTATATTTTAGAATCGAATTACCATTTATCTTCGCAAGGGAGAGGAATTAAAATGAATGGGAATTCGGATCTCAAAAAAAGTGAAAATTCTAATAAAATTCTAAACGGGGAATATCACTTTTCGCCTCAGTTCTCTTCCCTCCGTGGATAACCTTTCATCGTTCCCAAGGGACATAAAAATTTTAATAAAGCTCGAAAATTATTTTAAAAGTGCACAAACTGAATTACTAAAACATGAGTCGCCGACTGCGGTTTAAAATGTGTGACCCGGCGTTAAAATTAAAGTCAACGACAACAGCTTGGCGAACATAAAAGTGATCTTATAAATATTCATAAAACGAAATTTACTGCTTTCGAAATTTGAGCAAACGTTGCATCTCTCCTCCTCGAAAGCTTTCCTCGCTTTAGCGCTCTCTTGTTGGGGAAAATTATCTGCTCCTCGAAACTAATATGAGAATCATTGAAACCAAAGTTTCGAAAATCCAGCTCGCTTTGATTGAGGAACACTTGTTCTACATTTTTGTTGGATGGGGGGAATATTGGATCGATTGTTTTCATAGACATTCGAAAACCTTCTCATGTGCGCTATATCGTTTCTTTTAAGTTTATCAAACCTGCGACTTTTCATTATTAGTCAATCCACTGACATTAAAACTCATCGTAAAGACTGAAATTCTTTCTATAAGGACCCCGGACTTCGTTAACAGTTCATAGAAGGACTTAAATGCTTCAGTTTTCTCTATTGATATTTTTTATTCATTCATTATCATTTCTTCTATAATTAGTTAAGTTTTAGTTCTTAAGGTTTGTTTTCTCTTAAATATTATTTCTTTTCGTTTATTCTTTTAGTTGATTATTAATTATATCCGTTTAGTTTAATAAAGTAATTTTTTAAGTTATATATTTAAGTTAGTATTATTGAAAATTCATCAGCAATCTTTAACCTTTGTATCAATATCCCAAAATATGCTCTTTAGATTACATGTGTGATTTCTATGTCAATTATATAAGGGTCATTCTCACGAAAAGGTGCTTTTTAAATTCCCGAGGTAAAAATTAGAAAGTGTAACAAATGTCCTAATATTTTTGTTCATATGTATAATTTAAGTTTTAAGAAAGCTAATTCAATACGCTTCTACTAAAATAGTTTTACTATTAAACTATCAATTTTCAATTAATATAAGACATAAGCCCCCTCCCTGGACGCCCCTAAACATGAAATTCAAAATAATATTTACTGAAAGTCAAGCAACGTTTTAAAAAATGGTATTTTTTTAAGTATTAACTAGTTTAAAGTCTTTAGTTAAGGTATAACATAACAATTTTTAAACAATATTTTTACTTAATTAATTTTTACACTTTGTCCGCAGTCAAATACGTTTCCCTCAGTGTAGAAAGGAAATAATTTAAAAAACATTATAAATGGCAGCTCATGTCTAATCATTATGAGAGAGTTTATAAGAGAGACAGCCAATTTGATCTTTAAGGAAAAAGTTTCGTTCTATTGCGAATTTATTTAATATATTCCAATTTAGTAGTTCCATTTAGAGCTTAATAAAGTTCTCAGCGTTCACGCCGTGGATAACATAAATAAGTTTAGAAAATATAATTTATAGTTAAAATACAAAATTTTGATAGGATTAGTGTCGAATTTAATCAAAATAAGTGCACCACTTTAGCCATGTAAAAACCAAAGCACTTAAAAATTCAAAATTTAGTTTTTGTCTCCTCCGTGTAATTCCCCTCCATGGACACAGAATCTCCACAGAGAGGATGGCATTGTCAATGAAAGAATCAAAAATCATGATACAGTTAGATAAATTAAAATAATATCAATCAAAAGCTCTTTGGTAGATATTTTTTATGAAATTTAATGTTTCTCTTTTGTATTTTTTGAAATTAAAATTGAAATTATATTCTCGAAAAGAATTAAGGCAAACAATTCATATAGGATATTTATAATATTAAAGCTTCAATAATGTATAAAATCACTTTAATAGCTAAATGTATTGTTAGAAAAAACGGGAATATCAAAAAATAAAAAAACAAAGCAGTCAGATCCTCAAATTCCGAAGAGAAGAGAGTAGAAAAAACTTAATACGAGATTTATTAGATTATTTATTAATAAATAAATATATGATATTCCTTAATCTAGTATATAATTGATTACTTTCCTGCAAAATATTGACTTTCATTTATTTGAAATTGTTTGTAAATATTATTTAACTAATACACAGTCAGTGCCATTATTTAAAATGGGCTATTTATTTTAAAATGTTATTTTTCTTCCGCTGGTTTTTAATAACTAATTTTATTGTTTAATTATAAA
The DNA here is from genome assembly GCA_013235015.1 of Araneus ventricosus. NCBI lineage: Eukaryota > Metazoa > Arthropoda > Arachnida > Araneae > Araneidae > Araneus > Araneus ventricosus. The sequence continues at coordinate 125,934 of BGPR01003696.1, forward strand.
AATTAAACCTGTACCAAATCTGCCCAAGAATTAGTCACTTATGCTTTCGTTTAAAATGTAAAATTTTCGTTGAGTATCATGTCTCCTTTGTAGACAGGTGAAAAATGTTAAAACTGAAATGACAGTGAAAAATAAAATAGAAAACTTGGCCACTAATATAAGGTTATTTATTAAGCTAAACATCCGTGCTATTTTTGAAATTTTTCACATACTTTCGTAAAATAAATTTTTTTAGCTATTTGTACCTTTTTCATGAGAATGACCCATAAACAAAATTGTCAATGAATTTATTATCTGAATTATAAATCTAAAAATTTTAAGATTTGCTTTCGTTTAGAATGGAAATATATAAATTAAAAAAACACTTCATGTCTACCAAAGTCTTTTATCTCAGGCTTTATTCCTTTATTTGGCATTATGCCAAGGGACAACTAGTAGTTCAAATTCAACTACTCAACTAGTATTGCAGCTGAAATAAAGGATGTTTAGTGTCGTAAAATTAACACGCTATTTTGAAACTATATGCGGAAACAGGATTTTAGATTCGGTTTATTATGTAATATTGTCAGATCACGAGGAAAGCCTACAGCTTCCTCTCCGCTATTTCAACACAACAACAGTGGGATGAAGTTTCATCCCGTGAAAAGGGAGGGAGGGAGTGATTTCGATGTATTTGGGCATCAAACACGAGATACTTCATACCAGAATGATATGAGATGTATTAGTACTTCTCATCTTCTTTGGAAAAGTAATACAGTAAAACTTCGATTAACGGTCATTCGTTTAACCATCAGCTTCTGTTATTCGTCATCGTCAAAGTAATGTGGATTTATTGTAATACTATACATTTCTGAATTCTGTTTCATATGTAATAAGCCTGCCAATAATCCACCAAGCCGAAGGATTTTTCTTGAAAAACTTAACGTTCAGTCTTATGAAAAAACACCTCACTACTCTATCCCAAAAAATCTGATCTTCGCCATGTGCCTTACCATGTCTTTAAGCTTAAACTATATATCAGAGCCTGAAAAAGCAAGTGAACAGCAAACGGCATTGAGGAGAAGAGAGTGTGGTTTTTGTTTGGAGGAAAGAAAAGGATCATCAAAATCCCCGAAATGCAGTAGGCGGAATATATAGTGTACTTGTATGCGTCACTCTCTAACAAAAGTTCAATGTTTCATATGCAAGGACAAAGATTAGAAACAGAGAAGAAAATCTTTGTTGTACAATCTTAATTTGTATTATAATTTATGTATTATATAATGCTTAGTACCTTTTTTATAAAATAATCGTATTAAATCTCATTACTTTCCCTCATTTCAGTATAATTTTAGATTTTGTAAATAATATTAAAATTAATTTTCACTCTTGATGAAAAGATTTGCTTTTCTGACGTGTGTCTTATTAGTATTATGAAATAAATTGCAGCTGCCGTAGTAAAAATGATGGAAATTAGTGTGTCGTAAAAAGTACGACACGCGCCCGCTCGTGTGAAATATTTTAGAGTGCCCGCTGGAAGGTTAAGAGTGGATTATGATGTAGATGGGTTATTAACATAACGTTTAATTAATGTGCATTATGACCTCATGCAGGGTGAATCTTTATTGCAATCCGGTCACCAATCCTGCATACTACAGACGGTAAACCCAGCCTAATCGGTACAAAATTTAAATAGAGATAAATATCTGATGATAAAACCAAAGCCTTGTTGGCCTAGTGGTGTGGTTTGTGCTGAGGGATTCTGATAAAGCGGCCTTGGTTCAGAAAGATCTGCTGCACTAAATACCAAAACACACCAAATAGGCCAAATGTCAGTCCTGTTGTAGTGCGGAAATAATAAGGTTCCAGCTCAGGGTCGTCCGCCACTTCCACCGGCTTTCAAATTACGGAGGCCCTTCCTAAAGACCCTTTCATGTTGCTTCAAAACGGAAAGTTATAATCCAACCAAACGATGCCTGATCCTAACACCTTTTATTCAAAATTTGTCAATCTAGCTCGTTAAGTGTTACTGCCCCATGCACAAAATGAAAGATAGATGATGGAAAAATCGGGAAGAGGGATTTCACTGTAAGAAACAAAATTTGATAGAAATCTGATGGTATGGGACATATAAATAAGAGTATTAATTAACTAAGTATTTTTAGATTTGTATAATGTAATAAAGACAGTATTAAGGCATGCGATTCCAAATTAGGTACTTCAAACAATAAACCTTTAAACAAGGGCTAAATCCACATATCAAATTCATCCGTCTAGATTTATGCTCTTTAGGGGAGTTTTCATGTAATTTTAAACTTTCATTAAAAAATATGTTTTCTGGCCTCAAGGAGTATAAAACGTATGAACATTCATAAAATTTAGAAGGCGAATTTTGTTTGATTATAATATATAATTTTGATGTTATTAATGAAAACGAATTTTTATGATATTAATTATTTTTCGTATCTCAAATTATATAATATGGATACGAAGAATAAAAATATTGATTCATTTCGTTCTGAAATCAAATATCTTGCCAGAAATTCACTCATAAATTCAAAAAATAGTATTACTATACATATTGCAAAATCTTATTTTTAAAAATTCAACAATTATACCTTTGCAATGTATCGCGTAGACTGCCTACATGAAATAATTCTTTTTAACTTAAAATTTTATAAATTCTCTTAACCCTTGCATTTTCTTTCCGTATCTCTTTATATGCATTCACAGACTAATAGTATAGCATCATTATTATTTGAAAGTTTTTCCAAAACAATTACGAATGCGTAGGTTACTTTTAATTGCACGCTTGAACAATTTATTAGCCTATTTTTTTGGAGCATTATTAGGTTGTCCCATTTGTGGGAGATAATTTAATCTGTTTCACTATAACAATTTTTTCTAATATCTTAGCCTGAGTGACTAGATAATAGATAGTGGCACGGAGTTAAGTTTTTTTATTCAATTTTAAGAATTCCTAGAGTCTTTACGTATTATTTCTGGAATTCGTCTTCAATACAAGTTATTTGCAGGAAATATTTTGATAATAGAAAAGAAATCATAAGGAATAGAAGGAAATATAACTTTAAAGGTGTACTGACAAGTAAAAAAAAGTGGGAGTAATTTTTTGAAAAAGAAAACCATGGCTGAAAATCATCTTTCTACTGAATAATAATGCATTAATAAAATGATCATTTTTTCATCGATATCCGGATATTTTATTTCAAATACTCAAGGAAATTCTGCTATTGATCGAAGACCTGATTGACTCTTTGTGAAAAGGTTTTGTCTGTATGAAGATTTTGTGACCTCCTGACTATCCATTTGTAAATACTTGAATGTAAAAGCTCCAGTATTCTTATCAATATCTAGTTTTCACAGAAAATATTGAAGTAAAAATAATTCTATATGATATGAACATTGTGAAACTGTATCATTCTAAACTAGTAGGAAGTGTTCTTTGCTTATCGATCTTTCTCCTCTTTTCTTTACACAATATAGAGGACATTATATTAGACTTTGTAATATAGTGCAAGGAGAATCGTAGCAGTCTTGGACCTTTTACTCTTCACTCAAATGGGAATCTCAAACTAGAGGTTTTAATTTACAATTCCTATTTCGTACGTATTTTTTGAGTAGTGTGGTCACATGTTAAAACGACGTATTCCTTCCAACATTGTCTAAATTCGATACAGATTTACTTTGATATTGAAAATCTTTTCATACCAAGAATTTTCATCTGCCTCTAGCAACCTGATTTTTCGAAGTTATCTTGTTTCCCAAGGATAGATAAGCAAACATAATTCCAAAAAAAGTGTTTTGTATTGCTCTAGCATAAAATCTGAAACGTAGATCTCATTAAACTTTCGAGGGTTGAAAGTTTTTTTGGCGAGCTAGTATACTTTCTCCAGACTTTACCATAACAAATTAAAAATGCTTACGCATTTAAGAAAATAACGAATTATTTAATGCATTTAAATGAGGCTAATATTTGTTAAGCAATCACTCTTTTCGGATCTCAATATACGTGAAAAAAATTGTAGAAAGTAGAAGAAAAATTTATGAAACAAGTATTATGTTAGATCTCCCTTGCCATGTCATAGTCCACTTCGAAAGATAACATTCTAAGAACAGCACAGAAATAGGGCTGGAAAAGATTTCTTCTAAATGAAATATGGGTGGAC
>BGPR01003697.1:0-15466 GCA_013235015.1 Araneus ventricosus
ATTTTACGTATTGCTCGTGACATTTTAAAGTTAAAATCAAATGCATATTTTAAGTAAGGTAGAGGAGGTTGATGCCGACAAAAGGGCAATTGCTTACTCAATGCATGAATATTATTGTATAATGCATCAATCACATACATTACTCGACTCCATTACGACGTGCATGCAGAAAACGAACAGGATGAGGTGGCAGGCTTCAAAGAACATGGGTTAAATATCTTCAAAATTGAAATTTGCCGAAGGCGTAGTATAAAATAAACTCAAAGATACGATTTAAAGAGCATAAAATATTAGCTAATAATACTTGCAAGCTATACGCAAAGTATGTTTTAATCTCGAAAATTTTTTCAGTTTTCTAGTTCTACAGAAGAGTTTATAACCTAAATTATTAAAATTTAAATTATTGTTTTTACTATTCAATGAAGTTCTAGTTAAGAATATGCTTTATATCTTAACATAAAATTAATTTTTTCTAATTAAATTTTTGCATGATATTTAACAAATTTTTTGGTTATGCATTTCATAGCAGACTAAATCCCTATAATCTTTTTTTAATCACGAATTGAAAAGAGAGTTTGAAAACTGGATAAGACTTTTTAAAATTTATTATTGCCAATTTAAGAAAACTGGAAACTCTTTACGCAAAGGTTTTTATTTAATTTCGATTATATATTAATCAGCTTAATAATTAACTTAATATATTAATTAAAAAGATTTTAATATTAAAACGTAATAATTTTAATAATAAATGAAATATTTTTTGAAATTGCTTTTGAATTTTATCTCTTATTGAGATTTTATTCATGAGATTATATTTTAATGAGCAGGAAATGTAATGTAATACTGGAAATAACAGATATACTAAACAAAAATTAAAATTGAAAAAAAGGTATAGAAACGAAACAGCAGATTTAAACAAAACGATGACAATACATCTTTTAAGGTAATAACGTAACAGCCTCAAGAGATTGCATCAACAAAGTTTAAAACAATTAACATTTAAAACACATAAAAAATTAATTTAGAAAGAAAAATCTTCAAAAGGAAGAAATGAATGAGAAATCGAATATGAATATCGAAGACCACTGCCATAAGATTCAAAGACAAGAGGTCAGGGTAAGATTATAAATCAAAAGACCTTATGAAGCCGAATCCTGTCCAATATCAATATGAGAAACATTCTGAATGTTAGATATTCTTTTGTTTAGTATATCTATTATTCGTATCTGTATTATATTGAAATAGCTGCATAGCGTTTATATATAATACTAAGAATTTTATTAATGTTTTATTAATTAATTTAATTAATTTTAAATAATATTTTCATTAAAATAATCAATTTATAACAAATATGGAAAACTACGTTTTTAAACGATGACGGATAACAGAAACTGGTGGTATTATGTGCTGGAATGTAATCTGAGAAAAAAATTACTTTTGCTTTAATTGTGCTTGAGGAAATTGGTGTCCAACTAGAGACCAGTTTCCTTAATTGACCTATGACCATTTTTTAATCTATCTTTACCCTATTTTATGTTTACAAAGATCTCAAAGTTTTAAGAAAATAAACATGGAAAAAAGTTCAACTATTTCTATCAAAATTTTTTCTGTGTCTTATCATACAAAGAAATTTACAAATGGTCCAAATTTGTCAAACTTTCCCTTATTCTCTTCATACTTGATTCTTCCTATGGTTTATTCCTTATTGTATTGTTTCCTCATTTATTGTATTGAGGTATTGTTTCCTTTCTGGAAAATTTAATAGGTTTCTAAACATTAAAAGAAAATTAGACGTTATATTTTGTGTTACATTTAGAAAATCCGACTGGTTTAAAATCGTTATCGAAATTATCAAAAAATCGAAATTATCAAAAAAACATTTTATGACTTAATTGTAATGTTTACTGCTTCCTTAAAACTGTTCCACTTTTACATTTTACGTGAATTACAAAAGGTTACAGCTGTTTGCCACAACTGTAAGCATTATTTAGTTGCATGAAAACTTAAATGCGTTTTCTTCTTCTTCTTAAGAGGTCAACCTGTTGCAGGTCTTAGCTGCCTGGCAGACGCCTTCCAACCCAGACGATTCAAGCAACCCTTGCCAGTTTTTACTTTCAAAATTTTGATGTCATTTTCTGTATCGTCCAGCCATCTTGTTGAAGGTCTGCCCCTGGGCACGCGCCCCTGGGTTCTTGAAAGTGCAAAGTCGAGTTATATTTCAGTTCGTCCCATGATCATGCCATGCTCCATCTGTTTCTCGATGATTTGTGTAACTTGAGGCTGTTTGTAAATCTATAAAGTTCAAAATTATATCCGTTCAGCACCCTTGTTCTTGTAATAGCTGAATATACACTTTTCTTTCAAAAGTTTCCAGAGTTTCTGAACGTCTACGTCTATCCAACTTTCACACATACAGCTAAGGCAATATAAGTGTCTTGTATAATCTCATTTAGTTAATGCGTTTTCTGAGAAAAAATATTTTGCGCGGTCGACCGTAACATTGATTTCAAACGTTATTCAAGTATTGATAAGAAATTTCTGATATTATTTTCTGTAATATGCTTGATGTTTTCCTCAAAAACTAAGGTCAATTTTAAAAATCAAGTAATATTTTTAAGGTTTAAATATAAACGAAAGTACTTTTTAAAAATTACCATTAGTAAATCTATGTTCAGCTTTCATATCAACACTACTTTGAAGTACAGAAAGATTTTAGCTAAACAGATACCTGTTTAAAATAGTCCTACTAAGATTTATGTATATTTAAAATATGATTTTTGTTCAGTTGGAAGGTAAGCAAATATTTTAGTTTTTCTTCAAATTTCTCAGTTTTTTTTTAAAATATGATGGAAACTTATATTACAATATTTTCTTAGTTTAAAACATATCAGTTGAAAATACTATTTATATATATATATATATATATAAATAAATCTGATTGTTTATGGTAGCTTTAGTAATTTCAATTTATTAGATTTTATTTAAAATTGATGTATTGTTCAAACAATGACTTTTGTGTAGATTTAATTCTTTTACTTTTATTTCATATGATTATATACAAGAGATGATTTATATTATATATATTATAATTAATATATATATATATATATATATATAATTATATATATATGTGCGTATAAGTTGTCTAAAAGGTCTTCGAACACAGTCGGCTAATTACGAGAAAGAAACAAAATACGAGGAAGAAACAAAAAAGACCATACGCGTTTGGATGTCTGCCCTAAAAATATACTTTGAAAGTGAATACGTGCTTTTACTGTTTCAGACCGCGGATATGTTGCAATAATCGAAGAATAAAGAAATAGCTTTTACTACAGGAGACTTTTTCTAACATATTCCATAAACTATTATATCAAGAAACGAACCATTACCGTAAAAGGACGCAGATGTTCTGTGGGGGATAAGGTAACTATAATTAATTGCTGCCATTGATATTATGTAGTAGCTATTCTGGACTTAATGGTATTTTCGAGTCATCCGACAAGCATTTAGAAATTGATATTCAAGATAGGAGGTAACCGAAGCCTTTACATTACATTATGTTATGTTAAGGCTTCGCTGTTTGAAATTACCTGCAGGACACTAAATGTAGAATATTTTGGCATCATCACTTACTCTGTCTCAAACAGAACAAAGAATATACTTCAACATTTTATGGCACGTTTACATGTTACATTTTAATAAAGGGCTTGGAGTTGGATTTGGAAACATATTGTGCATTTAATTTCATGCATTTATCTCGCTGAGAATACTAGTTATGTAGCTTATACAACATCTGATTAGAATTAAACAGGGTTAACAGCAGTTAATCATATGATTGTGGGTGACACAGATGTTATTCCAGTAAATAATTTTCTCCTCAGGTACCAATTCTGTAGATATGAATCATTGGTGTTTCACTCCCCTCTCGGAACTTATCTGTGTGTTCTCTAATCCGACTGAAAATACCTATGATCTATTGCAGCCTCCACCTCCCAGTGCGACTGTTACATTTACTGTTAATAATAAATAGGGAAAAAAAGAATAGCTTTATGGGCGGTTGAAAGAGATTATAGATCTTGTAGCGAAACTTGTTTTCGCAGTGGCTCAGTGGTGCAGTAGCGGCCAACATTGTAGGAAGTATCGCGATCGAGTCTGACAGAAAACAAGTTGACTTAAAATAGTTTTTTGTGTTAGTTTCTTGTTTCTTCGAGAATGTTCATTTGTTCTATAATATTTGGTTTCTAAAACTTTCCTAGTCTGGATGGCTAAAAAAATGAATATAAGTCATTGCAATCCCCATTTTGAATTAATAAAATCTTAAGCTGAGATTGGCTGCAGTTGTCTTTATTTGTTTTATTTGGGTACCCCAACCCAAGTGGCAATCTTAATTCGCAATGATTTGAAAAAGGAGAAATCACTATTTTTTTCTATTAAAATATTCGTTTTATATTATTTTAAGACATTTTCTATAGGTCAACTGAATTAACCAGCCAAGTTAAATTAAAAATTCGAAGCCTCTCTGGTGGTATGCTCAGAACGAGTTAAGAACTCAGGTCTTAGACACAATGAAATGAAGAAATTGTAATGGAACAAGCATGATGGATACATTTTTGTTGCTATACCTATACAATTTGCTCGTATTACAGTACGAACAATATCAGTTACTTATATCCGTAAACAGAAAACAAGAAAATGTTCAATCATATTGTCATATTACTGCACATAATTGATCATAGATGTTCAATCGGCAACCAATTGCCATTTAATGTATTTCGGGTTTGATGTGAAGGCATTTCAATACACCACCAAATAAACAATCTCGTATGATAAAGGCCTCCCATGGAGGAAACTACCTAACATCCTAGTGGGTGTTCAACATGCACCTAATGCCGAAGGACTGAAACTAAACTCAGTTTTATGAATTTCAGGTTAGATGTGAAGGTATTTCAATACACCACCGAATAAACGGTACTGTATGATAAAGGCCTCCTATGGAGGAAACTATTGTTATACGAACATGGAAAGTCACTTCCCAGCAACGTTAGTCTTATGGTTGGGAAGAGAGTTTTACAAGGTTAAACATGGATTGACGGGCAGCGGCTGTTCCGGGATCCCTTATCTTGGCGACAAATTTGGCGACCTTGGCGGCAAATAGATGAGTCTAGAAAATGCAACCCTTTTTCTCGATATTTCTATTAGGAAAGGGAATACGCATGAATAAACGAGAAAACTCCACATGACGTCACGACCTGTCGGAGGGAGTATATAAGGACCGCGCCTGGATCAGAAGGAGCAGTGTTTTTCCACTGGAACGACTTTAGAGTTTTGACTGTAGTGCGAGCTAGGAAGCTGGCGAGCTGAGCGCTATTGAGAGTGCTGTTACTGTCGTCATTAGTGATTTGCTGACTGTTTATGTTGCTAAATATCAAAGTGCTGAACTGTTATTATCTGTGAATTGTTGTCTGTTTACGTTGCTAATCTGTGCGAGAACTATTGTTTCCTGTACCTGTGCTACGTGTTTTCCCGCATATTTGTGAATAAACCTTCATTCTCCATTATCCTGCGTGTTGGACTGTTTACACCATACACCCACAGAAAGACTTTTGTAATTCTATATAACATACTAGTTGTTGTTCAGCATGCATCTAATGCCGAAGGACTCAAACTAACTCCTTGGTAACAAGAGAGGTCTTTTTCATTCTTCATTTCGTCTCTTTGTTTGTAAATTTGTTTTTTTTCGCAGGCATTACCAAACTTTTTGTTTTCTTCAAATTTGGAGTAGATGATCCTTGATGTCACTATAACCGACGTATGTGGAAGGATTTTTATTTTTGATTCTGTTTCAAGATGGTGGTTTTAATGGTTTCGTTTAATGCAATGTTCAAGAGTTTTCAACGATTCTAGCCAAACGGATCTCCATTCATAATAACTCCGAAAATATCGATATTATTAAATGATATTTAATTATAATTTTGTTAATACTCAGAAAAACAGACATTTAATTGTATTATTTTAAGCTCATTAAAGAAGGTATTTCATTGTGATTTTGTGAATACTGATAAAAACAGAGACTTGAGTAAATAATTCGCATTCGTAAAAAATGGCTAAACTTTTAATGAATGCAATAATGAGCATTGCTCTTCGCGAGATCTAATATTCACAGAACTACTATTATACATCAAGCTTAAGAGGAACTTCAACAAAAATTAATAACAGCAAGAACTCGCATGTTAAAAACATTGATAGTTAAAACAGTTGAGACTACAGAACGCGAGACAAGGCAAATCCCTGCAATCCCAATGAGGTTCACATACAACGGGGAGCTCAAAAGCTTTTATACATCCGGAGAAAACTGGCATGCGATACCCGCAGCCCATGCGCAGTCATGCTAAGCACGGTTGCTTCAGATTTTTAAATTGGAGCTACAGCGGATCCCGGGGCAAAACAGAACTACGGGGAAAACAGAACTACAGGGTAAAGCAGAACCCCCTCATTTTTTCACCCAATTTGTTGCGCAAATTAGTGGAAACTGGAATTTCATAACACACCCTAATGCACAGACTGAACTGCCCAACTCCTTGAGAGTTGGCTACTACGCATAGTTTAGAGGAGTCCCTCGTTTCTGAACATAATAATGTAGTTTCACCCAGTTTTCTTCCTAAGTTAATTCTAATCAGTTATTATTATGTTTGGATAAGCACTGATTTTTTGTTAATATTACTCTTTGGACTGTTCCTTCATGCACTTGTAGTGTAGTTCCTTAGTTTCTACCCTAGCCTTGCCTTACAGTAGTTCTTTGTTAACCTCTTCATATGGGGCATAACGGATAGGGGCAAAGCGGCACCCGGTTCCGTATTGCCCCATTGTAATTTGCCTATTGCCGAAGTAGAAAGTGCTGACGAAGATGCATTTTTCATTTGTGAGTTTGTCGTTAACTTTACTTATCCTTTGTTCAATTTTTTATTACCGATATAATGTTTGAAGTAATTTTATTGCGATTTCCTATATTTAATCTACTCTATTAAAATTCGAAGGTAAACAAACGTATGCATGTATGTATGTATGTCCAGCTATTTTCTCACGAACCACCGAACGGAGAAGCGCGCGGAAAGTATCAAAAGATGGGGAATAATCCAGGGAAGCCATTTCGGTCATTGAAGTAAAATAAACTGCCCATTGTAAAAAAACCAAAAAATAACTGCCCCAAATAAACTGCTGCATGATTTTCAAACAGGTAATCTCAGCTTTTATGTATATTGTAAAATGTAAGTGCATTGGAACATTTACCTGATTTCTGCCATTTGAAAAATTGGCATGGTATTTTAAAATACTAGCATCAAAATTATTTTCAAAAGGAAAAAAAATTAAGAATACGAAAACAAGAGAAACTAGGTCTGCTTCGATGAATTTTAAAATACAAGTAGCAGTATATTGTACCATTCGTCCTATTTTTAGGACAGTCGAAAATGCAAGGAAAAAAGCCGTTCTAGGTAATTTTTTGACAATGCTTTTTTTAATGGTATAAATGTAGGGAATATTACCTCAATGAATTTATATATATGTTTTTCTTGGAGCTAAAAACTTAAAAGAAAATTCGTGTTGAAATTGTAAAAGAAATATTCTGCAAAATTCGCCATTTTAAAAATTTAATGAAACATATCCAACATTAATTTAAACTTGCGATAAAGACAAATACATAGTTGAATGACTCTTGAATTATAAATCGTCTTGAATTTAGTTAAAAATATTCAAAAGAATTTATATAAAGTCTATTTATATGTGATGTTCTATTTTTAGGACGATTAGGAAATATGAATTAAATAAAGCTGTTCCTCATCGAGTAAGATTCGATCGATAATTAGAGCACCCCCTGCAGGTTTAATGATTTATACAATAGCAAACAAATCCAGCAATTTTACATGACTCATGTAGTTCACTATTGACTATGCTTCACCTAGACCTGGTGTCCAGTATACCGGACATCAACCTTCAGATGCTGGTATTAAGTCAATAATTGATGAAATTAAGTGTTGTAATTTTTATTTGATTATCCACTTTCTTATTATAATGATCTTTGCAAGAATTTCTCATTTCGGAGTTTGAATCATTTCATTTATTTAGTTTTTTCAAATCATTTCCAGAAAATCTTCCTTCCTTGCAAAGTGGAGCTCTGTGATGAATTCGGTATTTCTAGTAATTTCTAATTTTTAATACTTTTTTCCCATTTAAAATAATTTTTCAATATTATACAGGGTGTCCGCTAAAATCGTTCTATCCCACATTAACTTGAGAATGGCGACAACTATTGCCACAAACTTGGTGTCTAGGTATAGTAAAGTGATCATGCGCTACACGGTGAGATCAATTACAGCGCCACCTGGTGGCAAACAACAGAGTTATCGTCCCTATCTCGAAAACGGTACAAGATACGGGCAAAAAGTCAATTACAAATTTGTAGAGCGTCTTTTTTTTAGTACGAAAAGATACCTTGAGCGCAATAATGCTAAGAACAAAAAGTGTAAAACGTGCATTTGTTTGGTAGCGATTTCCAACACTCTTACGCCAGAAAAGCGTCAGAAAGAAAACAGAACAATTAGTTATCACAGATACTTTAATTTTCGGTAGTGAAAATGCTCTCCGTCAGCTACATTGCACATCTGGAAACTGTTTTTTGATTTCTTGCTGAACATTTTGTAGCATATCAGGTGACACGCTGGAAAATCGTATTGTTCGGATATCAGACATAATATAACTTTTGTATTTCTCAACTACAGGCTTTAGATTTTATTTATGAGATACCCTTTGCAGTAGTGCACAGTACACAAAAGGAAAAATGTCGCACTTAATTATTTCTTAATTCCGACGGAAGGGGTTAAGACGGCAATAATTTCTAGGACTTAGAACCACTGCTTTCTAATAAACTTCAGAAATAACATTATTAGCTGAAAGTTGAAATTTCTTTTTCATGCTAATGTTCGATAACAGCGTTGATAGAATTCCCTTTGAAAGATGACTCCATTATCGCTGTTTTCTATTCTAAAAAGAACAGTTTTAGTCACAATTTCGTAATATAAAGGGGATGAGTTTCATAGTTGATATTATTGATTTTAATAGAATGTTGCGATCAGCGTCTGATTAATATTTTTCGTTTCTGCGAAAGTTTGAACGATGAAGTCTTAAGTGATTTTAAAGATCGATGCAAAACGAATTTTAAAGAAAACTTTTCCATTTTATTGAAAAATGCTTTTAAAAGAAAATGAAATTCTTTAAAACGATTCTATGAAGCTTTATACGCTTATGATTGCAAACAAAATTGAGTATAGTCATTGAATTAAATTTTTTTAAAAACGACCTTCTTCCAATAAAGAACATGACAGGAATGTATTTCGGAAACTCCAATAGTGAAAAATAAAAATGAATTTAAATAAAGGTAGGAATTGTCTCCTTAAAAATATGAATTTTTATTACCAGATCTTCTAGATTTTTATACTATACCTTTTCTCACGAAAAAAAACTTGTCGATCTGCTTATTTTTGTCCCCTCTCTATTTCTTTTCCAGGCTCTGATGTTGACAAATGGCTTCGAGTAACGCTGAAATTTCCTGAAATGAATTTTCTCGGGGAACTCTTTCATCCATAGATGGCTAGCTAGCTTATAAATTGCTTATTTAAACCATTAAATGTTACCTGTTTCAGTCAGCTTCTAATTTTTCACTGAGCGAGCCCTGAAGTTGTTGTGTCTCTTTTATCTATCGATTGAGGTTGCATTGTAATTCTAATCAATCTTCAGAAATGATTTACTCTTACTCATGTGCTACAACTTATTAAAATGGCAGAAAGGGTTTTAATTTTATGGAATTTCCATTACTTTGATAAGTATCTTCCCACTTATCTTTTCCAGGTAACAGGGCAGTGGTGCTAAAACCTTTGCATAAAATTCTTTGTAAAAAATGTGTTTTTCCTGAAGATCGTAATCACTGAACTTTTATTTTATATATTTCTGATTCTCTGTTAAATATGAAGAACAGAATTAAAATCAATGTGCATTTAATTTGATAGTCTGATAATACCGAAAATGTTTACATTTTAATTGAGAAATGAAAAACATACCTAAAATGCGTTGAAAAGACACGATTTTCTACTATAAAAATGAAAAGAATTAAAAAATCAAAATGTTAAGGACTCCTGGGTCTTAAATCATCCTTCAAATTAATAACTTTTAGCGGATTATTTTATGCATAAATAATGAAAAATATGCTATTTATAGTCACCTTGGAGAATAGGATGAACAGAAATAGTGAAAATCTTATTTTTGTTCTTTGAATAATTCTTGTTCGATTTAGCAAACATGAGAAATTCTTATTACATTAAGAACATCTTAGAAACACTCCATCTACTTGAAAAAGTTTTATTTATTAAAGATGACAGAAAAATCAATGAATTTCTGGTTTAATTTTTTAAATATACTATACTATAATATAATATAATATAAAAAATAAATTTAATAAATCATTAATAACGTCTAAAATGATCATGTTATTAAATCTAAAATTTGTCGATCAGTAATTATGGTCCTGTCCTGTCAACATCGTTATTAGTCGGAGTTATTTTATTTATAAAATAACTCCCGTTGATCCAACAAATTAAAGAGTGTAAAATTCTCTACAAATACATACTTCTATTTTCCTTCCAGTATTAATATTTTCCCAGAAAATGGGTGTCAAAGGTTGGCGCCATCCTGGATATCATCCCTCTTTTTTAGTTTTTATTGAATATCTAGAAATATATTGAATTTTCAAATCACATGCAATCATAAAAGTAAAGAGCTTAAAATTCCCTACAAACTCACGATTTTATTTTTGTTTTATCTTTAAAACTTTCGGAGGAAATGGATTTCAAAATTTGCTACCATCTCGAATTTTATCCCCCCTTTTTGAGTTTTTCTTTAATATCTAAGAAACTATTAAAGCTAGAAAGAAAATAAAAGTATGCATTTGTTGGGAATTTTACGATCAGTAATTTGTTATATTACATATAGTTTGAAAATCAAATAGTTTTCGAGATATTGAAAAAAAACTGAAAAAGGGAACGAATTTTCAAAACTATATAATTTAATGTTTTTTCACCCCCTTTTGGACCTTCGTTGACGGGACTAGTATGTCTTTCTGGAGAACTTACAAGACTAACCATTTCACATTTGCATTTCGCTGGGTTCAGATTTACTACCCTCGTAGCAGGGTGTCGATCTAGTCAAGCGTTTGATCTTACCGCTACCCTTGCAAAGGGTAAAAAAAATTGGCGCATGAATGGCTGGATTTCAAATTATTTGAAATTCCGACTTCTACTAGCCACTCCTTTGATTTTCATCAGTTTTCGACCGTCATGATTGTTTTTCCTTCTTGTGTTCCAAAATTTCCACTTTGGATTTAAAATAAATGGCCGGCTTATGGTGGAGAAGATATTTTAACTCAAACAATGTTTTTAATGTCTCAAGAGATTAAAATTTGGCAAAAGAAATCAAATAAAGCTTTTCAGATTATGAATAATATTAGGTAACTAATGAAACCCATTCTGAGATTTTTAGGAGCCTACTGGGATCGAAATCGTATCCTGGGTGCTGAGAGTTTGGACCTGAATTTATTTTGTTCCAATTTTTTCGCCATTCATCGGAACTGATCAGCAAACTGTAGCTCAATATTTCAATATAGTTATTAAAAATTATAGTTATCATTCCGTAAAATTTTTCTCTATAAATCATCCTTACATCTTTGAAGAAATAGTGTAACAAAAATTTTTAAATACTGAAATTTTCAATGCTCTGTATTTCGAAATAATAAAATCGATTCTATATAAAAACAAAAAAATCTTTAGAATTGTGAGAATAGAACTTGAAATGCAATTAATTATTCTATTTCTTAGCGTTTCTACATATGAACAATTTCATCGAATTATTTTTAACAAGGTTCATTTGTTGAAACTTATCCCTTTAGTTCCTTGCCTCAAACCGAAATCGTAATATTTTTTTAAAATTTAAGCATCATGTTTGCATCGCTTTAAGCACTGTGGATATATACAACCGTTGGTTCTTTTTTATAGCGAAACAAATACAGAGTAAATGCTTATTTCAGACCCAGTATAAACCAGGATCAAAACCAATAAATAAATCGGCATGATGAAAAACAGAATTTAAAAAATCTTATCTGTCATAAGGAACTTCGAATCTTTTAAGGTTTTGGGGTTGTTACATTGCTTACGATGTATTGCGAGTGGCTCTATCACTTTAACTCTTTAGTCCCGAGGGGACTTTTTTCTTCTAGTTCCTTAAAAACCGGGACTTTTTGGGAGGAAGTGGCATGAATTGGACTCTCCCAACCTGAGTGGTCGTTTGCTCCACCACTCCAACCCCTGCTGTAACCTTCCCTTTAAGCGCGCGGAAATGGGCTGTGGTGGGCAAGGATAATTGGACTCCCTACCGCGCTTATCTCCTAAGCGACCTCAGAACCTTACCTCCCCTCAAAAGAAGCCAACCGCCTCAAACCGGCCTTCGTCGCTGTTAAGGGAAAAGTTTTAGACCGCCTCTCTCGCTGTGAGAGGGTTAAAGATTAAAGAAACGACCTGCTAAAGGATTCCGCTCCACTGCCATCTTCCATTTTAAATGTGTTTATGCATATTCCTAGAAATATAACAATCGCACAAAAAGCCGTAAGTCGCTTCTTAGGATTCTTTACTTCGAAATTATCTATCCTGAAGGAATCCTCTACCCTGAGGTTGTTACTTTTCATTTATTCCGTTTTCCATATAGCGTCGGGAAGAAGGTTTTATAATTCTCCAGTGGCTCGGAAATCCCTCAGAAATATGGAGAAGGATAGATATCAGAGGGTTTTCAAAACTAACTCCTTTTTTTTGTCTGCGTATATTGGAATATAGTGCTTTTTCCACAAATATTACTAATACATTTGCCCAGATCTGTCTTTCGATAACGTTCTGACGTCACCAACATTAAAACTCGCGCCATAGCACTGCGAGACGTTAAATAGAATTATTTCATTGTTAGAGAACCTAAATTTCAGTAATTTTAAATTTAAAAGAGTAATCGTCATTCTAATTTCAAATTAAATAGCTCTAAAATAGTGAAATAAAATTTTCTATCCATTGATATAAAAGTTATCTAGCTATGATCAATAGTTCTCGAGAAATTTTAAATTATATTAATCACATATTTCAAATTAATTTCCGTTTTTTAATAGAGAGTAGTAAATTACGTCAGTGGTATATCATGCGCGTGATATAGTTTGGACGCCACGATGCATCTGATTATTTATTGCAATCGTGATGATATAATTTGATAATATTTTTTGGCAACATTCGACAAGCGGAGAAGTGCTTTGTTTGGATTAGAATTTCGAAAAAGAATTCCATTGAAATTTTAACTTTTGGCATACGTTTGACAAGCTGAGAATTTCGTGGTTATTGAATTATAATAAAATTGTTAAACAGCGAAAAATACTTCACATGGAATGTTGTTTACCAAGAGGTTTTTTCGAATGGAGAAATATGTAAATAATATGTAAATAAAAAATATATTTACGGTCATAATACATGTTTTTTTGTTTCCAATCAATGTTAAAAATTTCTCTCGATATATCTATTTAAACAAGTCAAATTTGACGGGAAATCTCTCGAATGAAGAGGCAATTTGCACACGTCATACAATGACGGGTGATTTTCTAGCATCTTCAAGATTTGGAGTGTTTGAGATATGCAAAACGATGAAATTTAAACGTTTTAGCTGAAAGCTTAGTTTTAGAAGCTAAATTTTAACCTTCATTAATATTTGAATGCTTGTTTGTGTATTTAACTGCTTAAGTTAGACATTCAAGAGGCTATTTTTAAATACCAAACAAATATCTATTAAATGATTATAAATAAATACAATCCGTAACTTATCGTAACTTCGTTTGCAGTACTAGTTTTTAAATCAAATTCAAATCAAGAGAACTTCAGGCTGTTAAAATAAATCTGAAATTCTAAATTCTTATAATAATAAATAAATTGCAGTCAGGCTTTTGTCAGACATTAATAAAAGTATGTTTACAAGTCCTTGTTATTTTATTTTTCGTAATAGTGAGCGGGTAGATCTTAGTAAATGAATTCTTACGTAATATAAGCACACAAACGCAAAAAGTATAATTATGAGTCAACATACAATTTTCCTTTTTAAAAAATATTAACAGATTGAAGTAATAAGCAAATTCCATTCATTTATATATTTGATGTCTCAAAACGCCATAAAGTTCCCGATTCCAAAAAAAATATATATATTGTAATGTTAAAAAACGTTCATCTACTCCAAAGATTGTGTTAAACTAAAAAGATACCTTAAATTTTTCGTTTCTAACTGGAAATACTAGAATTACTATTAAAACTACTCAATGGTGGCAATTAAGATGTTCCTTCGCCTTATTGTTACAATCATTTTAATGAAAGGTTAAGAATTTAAATAATAAAATAAAGTATAAAACAGAAATTAAAATTACTTGATCTTCTTCTCTGTAAAATTCATCTGAATATCCTTTAGGATATTTTATAAATAAAATATATATCAATTGAAAAATGGTTTTGTGCAATTATTAAAAACATTTAAATTTCTGTTGATACCAGTAAATATTTTAAAAGGAAATAATTCATCAAAATGAATTAAGAATTTTTCCTTGCTTATTCTGTGAAATAACAAGGAAATCTAGTAAATACTCATTGTCAAAAATAAGGAAAATCTGGATCTATTAAACAAGGAAATAAAGATATATTGAGCTTCTGCAAAACTTCTTTAATTTATCATCATACATACCTTTTTTATTTACATTTTATTCGATGGGAATCATTTCTTATCTTCATCGACAAAAAACAATGAAGAAAAATATTAAAACTTTTCTTAGTAAATCACTCCTAAAAATATCACTCAGTAAGTTCCCCAAATTAAATGTGTTCCACTTCCAGAAAAAGAAACATCAATTCCTTATCAGACCATAAACCTAACTTAAAAATGAAATCAGTTGTTAGTTTCTTCAATCAAAACCCTAACTTTTCGGATAATCTACGGAAACCAGAACTGCTCGCTATCAGTCGAAACGACCTCCCTGGCCATCTAAAGTCTTAAAAAAGCGAAATTGGAGAAGATGGTTCCTATTTCCAGCCACATAAAGGCGAGGATTTTTGTTGTCTTCGGGTCTCTGAACAATGCTCCTCCGAAATAAAGAGGGAGCGAGACAGGAAATCCCTAAATGCTGGTGGCATAATCGTCCGCATCTCCTCTTCTATCTCTTCTTCTTTGGCCAGTCCAGATCTGTGGTCATCTGTCGATTCCGGGGATGGCAGAGACCGCCGGGAATGACCACGATCATTGCGGTTATTTCCATCAGGATGGAAACGACTTCCCGAGATTGGGTTGGAACGAAAATGGCGCAATC
>BGPR01003697.1:27906-48226 GCA_013235015.1 Araneus ventricosus
GAAGAAGTGTTATTTGGAGGATTCAATAAATAGAGACTGATCCATGGATGTTAAACATTATATTTCGTGTTTTTCCTTGAGGATAGAGAATGACTCAAATTAAGAAGGATTTGTCGAAGAGGGAAAAAATGAAAAAAATGTCCTAATCATGTTTATTTTCTCATCTCTGATTTTGTATCAATTGTTTAAAGTATAATATATATATAATCTAGGAATACCGGAAGCAATATAAATATTCTTTCCTGGAAACAGTTCTAAAAAATCTTAAAAGAAATATTTTTTCCAAACTTTTTGAATCTAAAATTTATTTTTTGGATTACTTGAGACGTTTTGTGATCGTTTGCATTTTCCTTATTAAAAAAATGCATACCAGTTTTTCAGCTTATGAGAGTTGCTTTTATCGTTGGGCAAGAATGCTATACACCGTAGAATCTTCTGCATAAATAGTAAGTTACATAGATTGCAGAAATTTATCTCAAGCTTTTTTTTCAATTAATGCTCAGAAAAGGCCATTTGTTTTAAAAGATTACTGCTTTTTGGACGGAGAGATAAAAAAAATCTCGCAAGGGAATTCTACCGAGAAGACATACAGAAAACACGTAATAAAATTTTAACTCGGGAGAGAGTGGAGGCTACAAAGATGCTGGAATCAGCGGATGAAATTAAAGAAACAAAACATTTTAATCAGTGGGTAAGGAAAAATCATTTGAGAGAAGAAGAAATGAAGAAAAAAGATCGAGGAAATGAAGAAAATCTCCCAATCGTGTATAAAAGTGATTACTTTTCTTACAAAGATCCGTTTTAGAACAGCGTTGAGGGCAGCTTGCTTTCGTTCTTTTACAGAAATGGAAAAAAAGAATGCTAGGATGGAAAAGTAGAAAAAAATCAGGCTGGAAAAATCAATAGGCAAGCTGCTATGATGATTTCACGCTGCGATAAACGGAAAAACTGCCGTTTTGAAATATTTATGAATATCGATTTGTCTCAGAGGGAATATTTCTCTTTATTTTGCTCTCTGTAATCATTTATTTCGGGTTTGCTTATAAATCAGGGATATGAATTTTGTAGTTCACTTATTTTTTTATTCGCCCAGAAATAATAAAAGCAAAAATATAACTTGGTGCAATAAGGCGTTTCAGATTATGTTATTTTTATTCGCCAGTTCCAAATGAATTTTTTTCTACCGAAAGCCACATTAATTACGTTCTGGTTTAATAAGGAAAAAATGAAACAAAGAAAAATTTATATAACTCTTGGACAACTCCTATTTTACCACTGTAATTTCGCTCGTCAGTTGGGTTTATCTTCTTTTTCTTATGGTAAATAACCCTTCACAAAAACGGGGTTTACTGCAGAAAAATAGAAAAAAAAGTGTTTCTCAATTGGTGTAGAGAAATGCGTCAGTAAAATATTATTTTTAATGAGGTATTAAATAAAATACCTCGCTCAGTTCTCTATTGGATATGGAATAATGACAATTAATATTACTTTATGTAAAGGTTTATTTAAAAATTTGATAAAAAATACTTCATTAAACACATACGGGACATAATTTCTTGACTTTCAACTTCTCACTGCAAAATGTTCAAAGTGTAGCATTTTTGAACGATAAAAAGTATGTAATTATAAAAAAAAACATCATGAAATCTTTAATTTACCGCAAATGTTTAATGCGTAATGTTTTCACGTAAGTTACTCTATTTTTAATGACTTCATTTTTTTTGTCTTTTGTTTTTTTTGTAAAGAATGTAAATTTAGTAGTTTATATCCTGAACAAGTAAATGGAAATGCTAATAAAAAGCAGGAGATATTACGAAACATTTTGACTATTATTTCTTTTATTATTAATATAGAAACAGCAACAAAAGTATTAAGATGATTGAAGTGAAGGGGAAAACGATTATTTACATTTAACACTCTGACTCCTAAGCCGGCCGTAACCGGCCATGTATCTTCTATACTAGTGGGACGGATTTCGGCCGGTTGCTGTTCTGAAAGGGGGGAGAAGGCAGTTGGGCGAGTGGCCATTAAAGGGACCCTTAGGGGAGAGATGAAAGGCTTGCCATTCATATCTCCCACCACCCGTAGTGAGGAGAAAAGGGGGAACGGGCCGGGCCATTCCACAGAACAATTAGTAAGCAAACCTCCGCATACGACTGTACTCTGATTTTGAGAACTCTTTGTAGTCAGAGGGTTAAGTCAGAGGGTTAAACAAGTTATTATGGTTGGTGAAGAATGAATAATTGGTAAAAAGTGATTCATGATTTAATTTGCTTGTATAAAGTTCGATTAATCAAAACAGAAACAGATTAAAATTAAATGCAATCATTTGCTGAATACTCAAAAATGCATTTCTCTTGTAAAAGATACAGCATTTTCTGACATTATTCCATTATCTTTTTCCTCTTTTTTCCTTTCGTTTCATTATAATCGTAAATATAAGATGTTACGATTTTATTCTCTTAATGATTTGTGTCAGTGCATTTACTATTATTGTCATTTTATCATTATTATAATTTTAAGTAAGCCTTGAAAATAACAAAATGAAGATTTGAAAATAAAAAGGTTTCCAAATAATTATAATTTATAACATCCGGGCCTATGTTTTCTTCTTTTATCTTTTTAAACTCATAACTGAAAATTATTATACAGCAATGACACTTTTTGCACTAATCATCAACTATCATTTTTCTTGAATCATTACATTTACCCATTAACTCCCAAATTAATTTAAAACATAGATTAAGCTCAAATTATGTTTGAAACACTAAGATTAAGTTAATTGTAAAGTAAAATTAAATTCGGAGAAAAAAAATTCTTTTTAATTAAAAAAAAAATTAGAAAAAAATATACAAAAAATAGAAAAATTATTTTAAAAACTTTTTTACACATAAATGAAGATTCTTAAAATGCACATTCTAATTCCCTATTTTCATTATTATTCGTACATGTATGGGTTTGTTTTAAGGAATTAAGAAATTTGTATACTTTTATATTATTTTTCAAGTACGATTCAAGCGCTTATATTTTTCTAAAATACCCAAGGTTTCTTAGAAACAACTTGGAATTTCTTACTTGAGAATTATTTAAAGGATTAAGTGAGAATGCATTAAATTTTATAAGAAAATGAAGCGAAATTTTGTAAAAAAATTTGTGTGTAAATAAATGTCCTAGAAACTCAACAAATTTTATATAATATTTTCTAATCTTATTTGCACTTTTAATCTTTTCATTCCCAGTATAAAGTTTGCGAAAAAAAATGAGGATCTCATTTCAAAAGAAACAGAGCGGCGCAGGTTTGGAATTTGCCCTGGGCGACATTTTATGTAGATACACCTTTGTAACAAAGCAAAAAAGAAGCAATGGAATGCATTCTTTTCAGCCACAGAAGTGAAATGTAACTATCTCATAAATAGACGCTGGACTTTAACCTTTTTCTCAGTGACAAATGAAATTTATTATGTGTAGTAAGCTACGAACAGCCATATCATTGATGAATAACACAATAATTATTTCTAAACACTTGAGACAATAGAAAGAGCTCCGTGAAATTACTAATTTTCATTTTAAATATAAGTTGTTCCATGAAATATCCGCTGTTGTTGCTAAACTGAATTCTATTCAAATTTGGCAATTACTTTTAAATAAGAAAGCAGAGTCATTATCAATGCTATCGAATTGGGTGTAATAATATCTATACCTTATTCCGTAGAATCAGCTTGAGTTTCCATTAACCATAAAATGGAATTCTACGCTCTTATTTAACTACTTAACTATGTGTTTATGAGTTTATTTAATTAAGTTATAATAACTTTTATAGAGATTAGTATGAAATTGCAGTCTGTTCATATAACATTGGCTTTCTAGAAAAATTCTTTTGTGGTATTTGAAAAAATGGGAGAAATTTTTTCTGTCAAATTTTGGAAAATGTTTTCTTTATATAAAATGGAAATCGTTGGAGACACTTCATATGTTTTGCATATCAACTTATACAGCGTGTCTAGCCTAAAAGTATCCAAAAGTAACGGCTTATACTTGCAGAACTGCTTATTAGAATTTAAAAGTTTGAACGAAATGAAAAAAGGACAACTAACATTTTATGGAATTACAGTAGAGCCTCCCTACAACGAAGTCTCCCTACAGCGAATTTCTCCCTATAACGAAATTTTTAATCGGAATGTTAAATAACATTCAAAATATTCTCCATATAACGAAGTGGTTGTCTCTCTATAACGAATTTTTTCAGACCTTTATCTTTTCGATGTTTGTCATTTTTGAAGAAAGTTGCTAATTTCTGTGCACACAAATCGCTCACACGTGCCTGTTTCTGGAACCACTCGCATTGTTTATTCTAGCAATAACACATAACAATAGAATGCTATGTGAAGGATAATGCAGTTGTGGAGACCTGGGTTTCTGCAGAGGGAGCAACATTTCTACGGGTCAAGATTCCAAGAATCGGGGTGGAGTGGGGGTGGAAACAGCAAATGGATGTGACAATACGCATTTTATGTTTATCCGTACTAGTACATATTATTCTCTAAATTGGTGAATTGTCTTCACTTTTGAGCATTTTATTTATACAATAAAAATTAGTATAATTTTAACAAATTTATAATAAATATTACTTCATTTTTAATTGAAAGTCATAATTAAATTTTTTAACTTATCGCACGTACTAAAAGGTTTGTAGCATTTACTTCAATAACTGCAAAAATCTCTAATCTCCGTATAGCGAAATTTTCTCTATAGCGAATTTTTCAACTGGAACCAAGCGATTTCGTTATAGGGAGATTCAACTGTATTATCAATGCTGTTCGATGTGTACACCTTTTGTAGAACGGCTACAGTCTAAACGGTAATCGATTTCTCGTTAAGTGCTTCGTAGCACATCAGCAGTTATTATACCCATTGCTCGAACGATATGCATCTTTAACTCTTCGATTTCTTGTTGGTACACAACGGGTTTAAAGCAGGCCATTCACCTCTCTTCTAAAATGGAATTTTTGGAACACAGGAAGGAAAGACCTATCGTCAAGGAGGAAAAACTGCCAAATACGGAGTAAATTATTGGAAATGGTGGCATTCGAAAGAAATTAAAATCCAAAATTCGATCCGCCGATTCCAATTTGAGACCTCGATGCGAAGGTTGCGGCAAAACAAAGGTTCCGCCTACATTGACACCTCGCGTCGAGGCTGGAAATGAAACTCGAAATTCCTCGCGTGGGGGAAGAGGAGTCTGGGTGACAGGAATTTTGCGGCTTTGAGTCTTGTCTCAGAACAAACTTTGGAACATCCTTGAATGCTGTGCCTAATTTTTCGACTAAAATGGAAGTCTTAGGGCAAATGGCAAAGCTAGCTTTCTCATGAATGCCCAGCTTAATGATTCAGTCATACGGTCAATAGTTTCATCCGTCACAACAGCTTTAAGACGCATACCAGTTTACGATACCAAACTTTCCGTCTCTTTTAAAGTTCTATCCAATTGGCGAATGGACTGCAATGCTGGGGAGGTCAGCATTCACTTATGTTTGCACACACCTCTAAACACGCGTCACTGATTTAAATTCACCTAATCAAGCTCAACTTTTTGCTGGCATACCACTGAAAATAATTTTCACTCAAGGTATCCGACTGTGTTCGGAGACATTTTTTGAAAATAACTTATATATATTTTTTAATGTTATTTTTCAACTGTATATGTTTTAAAACTATGAAAATATTGTAAAATTAGGCTTTAAAAATAATATTCTTTTTAAAAAACTGAGAAATTTGAAGAAAAATGACTAAAGTATTTGCCTTACGCTAACAGCCATAGACAAAATCATATTCTAAATGTACATAAATCCTTGTAGGAGTACATTTTTATGACAGTTATCTGTGTTATGCTCTAAAATATTTCTTGTACTTCAAAACAGTTTTGAGATATAACTGAACATAGTTACTAAACTGGCAATTTTTCATAAAAAATGCTTTTCGTTTATATTTAAGCACTTAAAAATAATACTTGATTTTAAAATTGACCTTAGTTTTTAGAGGAAAACATCAAGCATATCACAGAAAACAATCTCGGAAAATTTCATATTAATACTTGAATAACTTTTTGAGAAATCATTATTACGGTCGACAGTTTTCCTCATAATTATCATTTCTCAGAAAACGCATTTAAAGTTTTCATACAACCTAAAATAATGCTTACAGTTCGGTAATAAAACAGCTGTAACTCCATTTGTAATTCACGTAGAGTAAACAGTGAGACATTTTTAGAAAGCTGATTAAACAGACTACAAAATTAAGTCATAAAAGTTTCTTGATAATTTCATCAAAAACGACGATTTTAAACCAGTCGGATACCTTAAATCCAAAGGTAATGACTTACATTTCCAGAACTGTTAAATAGAACTTAAAAATATTTATTTAAATAAAAAGACCATCTCAGTAATTTTATTTCAATATCATTACGATGTGATCACCTTTGGCAGCATGGCAAATGTCTTATCGGTAATCGAGTTCTCGAAAAGTGTTTCATTGTATTTCAAGATTTATTAGGCGAATTGCTTGAATGAAACACGTCTTCAACTCGTCCACAGTTTGAATTTTTTGTTGACACAAAACGGATATAAGGAATCACGCACTCGGATCAACAGTCTCATCAATCATAGCAGCTTTAGGATGTTTGCCATACCGAAGTTCTCTTCTCTGTTAAAGGTCTATCCCAATGCCGAATGCATTTCGATGTTGGGGGCATTCCATTCTGTTTCCACACACCTCTAAACATATGTCAGGGATTTAAATTCAGCTAACCAAAGCACACTTTGCACCTTTTGGCGTCCACATCTGAACTTTATGAAATCTACCAAAGGCGATATTCTTTTTATTGCTGATTTCCAACTATTGTACGCATGCGCAGCTGAACAGTCTATACACGAAAAAATCTGGGAGGGAATTCCATTTCACGTAGGAACAGCGAATTACATTCTAATGGGTAGTTGAGTAATTATAAGCTATTACTTTCGGACACTTTTAGCCCGAACAAACTGTATTTCACTGAATATATACCCATGCTCAGTATCAGGCCATAAATTCCTACAAACAATCTTACCAGCTAAATTAAAATACGAGGTCATATCAGAAAGTGAGCTTCCCTGATATTTATTTCCTGAATTTTAAATATGCAATGGAGAAAGTGTAGTATATACGAAGATCCATATTTACGTCATTTTTCCGTTTGTTTGTAGAGGCATTTAACATACCGGTAGATCCGTGAAGCCTTGGTAGTATGAAGATCCATTTGAAAGTGAAGTCAATTGGTGATGGCTTGTTAAACGCCTTTATCTGAGTGAAAATGTTGTGTTCAAAGATGTTTTTTAAGCTTGGGGAACAAATGAAATTCAGAAAAGACCAAATCAGGAGTATAGAGAGGACGTGGTAGAATTCACCATTGCCAGGAATCCTAGAAATTAACATGACTCGCTGAAGTTGAAGCTTATCCCTCTACAAAACGCTGATCCTTCCATTTTGAAAATTATGTCAGAATTTCTTACATGTTTAACCCTCTGATTCCTAAGGCCATTGAAATAAAGGGACCTCATATTACGGGTACGTCCGAGATCCTCTATCAAATATAAGGAAAATTCACTTTCCCCCTCTAAAACCACAATGACAGCTGGCATTGTCCGAATTGTAAGAAAACTCCTCTCTTCCCCAAACACATCTGGGCGAGCCACTCTAACGAAGAAAGAACGGCGTGTGTGAAATCAATCACACTTCACGAAAGGGGGTGGAAATTTCCGAGTGACATTCGGACGTTTCGGGCGGTTATCGTCTTTTGCTTGAAGGGACGTATTTGGCGGTCCCGTATCGATAGAGTTAAAGTCATAACAAGAGTACCATATGGATGCCTCACTTGCCAAATCGATTAACTTCAGTTTTCTGAATTTCTTTTAAATTTTAGTGTCAAAGCACTGGAATGACTCCTAACTGATTATATTCAAAACAAATTTCTCTAATAATAAAGATTGACACCACTAAATGACAAAATGCTTTTGGCCAGTGAATAATAAATCATTTTTTCAAAAGCCAATCTCATTAGCTACCTGTTCTTATGTAAATCGTTGCTACTTGCATAATTGCGCAATAAAAATTTAGTTAAAAAACTTTGTAATGCAATGATATTGTCGTAAAAGGTACAGCTTGTTCTGTTTTTGTTGTTGTAATTCGTTGTTTTATCCTTCTTCTTCTTCTTGGGGTTAAGTAATGATAAGTTATTTATACCCTGGCACCTACTACTTAAAAATGATCCCTACGTATGTGAATTTTATTCTCTTTAATGTCGGATTTACCGAAAAGTCGAAACCCCCATCTTATACAATTCAAGTGTGACCATAACAAAGATTCAGAATTTAATGCTATTAACCCCTTCGGTACGAGCGCCGCATATGTTCATTTCAGCTTGACTCATCTCAGGGCCGAGTGCCGCATCCTTGCATTATGGCGAAATTGCTGCTGTTGGCCGAGAGCCGCACATATGCGTTTGGCTTTTGGAACAAAATGTTTTCTATCAGGTGGCGTTACTATTCCAAGTTTCTTTCAAAAGATTGGTACTGTACATTAGTATTTCTCTCGCCGAGGTCAGATTGTAGTAGGCCACGTGTCTGTGAAGCATTCTATTAGAATTATTTGATTTTTGAGAGTATAAACAGAAACGCGTGCTGGCGAGTGTAAATAGAAGCATGTGTTAAAGAGCTCTTTAACTCATTTTGGAGTGATTGGTTTATAGTTTCCCATCTCGCTTGGGTTGGGATTTTATGGGAGATATTCTGTCAAGGGTTTTTATGCCTCTCTGTTTTATTTTTGCAGTTATCGCTAAAAGAACTGATTAAATTTTTAAATGACAAATCTATGGAGTTTTCCGACGATAGTGATAAAGCGATGAATTATTAGAGTTCTTTAGATAGTTCTGAATCTTCAAATTCTGAATTAGAAGAGGATAGTGCTAATATATCGATTCCTCCGTCATGTCAGTGGAGTCCTAAAATAGAAGATTTTTCAGAAGGCTTTGAAGAGTTAGTTATTACAATTTTCTAGAAGTATTTTATAATATTGAATGTGAATATTTATTTTTTCCTATATTTTCGAATTTTGCATCGATAATTTAGTGTTTATTTAGATACTTTCAATTGTAGGGAAATACACTATATTTTTATTTTTTATTATTAAAAATCAAGTATTTTAATTGAACTTTTTATGATTTAGAATATGATATCGTTTACCGCATATTTAAAAATGGTTTCATTTCTATGTAAAGGACACTTTTTGTGCATTATTATGTAACGCGTACTTTTGACGAAATTTAATGCGTGTTAGGCTTAGCGGGAGAAGATGCTTCGGCCGGTGGGCACAGACTGCGCTTGCCAGCTCTCGTCCTGTGGTCACGCTTCCTTCAGCCGTCGTCTGTCCCGAAGGGGTTAATATAAAAAAATCTGTAGCAGGTAGACCATTATGTCTGAGAAATGTAGATCAGCCTTTATTCTATCCAACAGGTAGAACTGTGACAGAAAAAGAGGAAAGATATGTTGGACTTGTTATAATTCATTCCTCCCATTAAACATGATTACTATAAAAACTTAAGGACGAATCGATATGACAGGAGCTCAAATACAGCTGACGAAGAAGACATCATTTTTATTGCTGATGAATCAATTTAAACATAGTAATAATAATAACTGTAACAGTAACAAAACAGTTATTATTCATTTTTGCTAAGATCTTCAATAAAAAATGTATATAATAAAGCTTTTCTGTAATAAAAAAAATAATTTGAAGATTGAATTTGATTTAATATTTTTCTTTCACTTGCCAAATTTATTAACACACTTAATCACGCGAAAATTGTAGTAATAATAACGATTACTCCAAGGATATTCTATCTTATACTTTTTATGAGATCTGCATAATTTGAAGGGAATTTTAAAAAAAACAATGTATTGTTACAAAGCTATAAAGTTGTTTCACTGAGATGAATCTTGGCGACAAACTTGGCGATAAATTTGGCGAGCATTTTGGCGACAAATTTGGCGACTTTGGAGACAAAGCGAATCTTCTAGAAGGACCTCGAGCTTTCCACCTATTTCTACTGGTTTCATGAACTTTCTAGAGATTACGTCACTTCCTACGTAATGAAGTCACTTCCTTTTGAAAAGTATAAAAGCAAACTCCCAAGCCAAGAAGGGTCAGTTGGAATTTGATCAGCAAGCAAGCTGGTGAGCTAATAGGAAACCTTTGAGCGCTTTGTTGAGATTTTACGGTAATCTCTGTTGTGAATTTTTTACCAGTGCTGTTTTAATACTTGTGCTACGCTTCTTTGCTTACAATACCTGTAAAATAAAGAGCTTTATTTTTGTAATCCTGCTTATTGGACTGCATTTACGTACACCCACGAGACGATTTTGTCACAGTATACTATTTTATCACTTTTCTCTACTTTTTGTTTCATGGAATTAATCGATTTGGCAATTGGGGCATTCATAAACTGCAGTAATTTCACGATGAATTTCAGACAGCGGTATCCTTTTAGCACACGAAAAACGAATTACAGTTTGCATTTCTTCCTTACACCATTCTCTCAGTGTGTTCGTCATTTTAAAAGGATGTCAAATGCGTGCGCATTGATTATTCTAGACTGAATAAATAATAAAATGAATTTTACTCCTATCAAACACTATCGCCTTCTATTTGAGATTATATAAGCAATGCATTTCATGAAAAGAATTAGGGAACGTTACTTTCTGGTATACCCTTGTATTTATAGATAGAATTTATTTGCATGTACAAATCCTAGAAAGTTTAATACAAGCTAAGTATATATATGTAATAACTTAACATTTTCCTAGTTTTAAAAACGCTTCTTAAAATTTAATTCGTAAACTTATTTTTACTTCAGCTTTAGTATACGAATAACGGTGACTGTAACTCTCTGAGCTCCGGTTTTAACCGCTCTAAAGCTTTCAGGGATCCTCCCGTTTCTCCGTAGTATAAAAAGGCTGGACTCCATCAGGGTTGCCATATTAGCCTTTTTAAGGCCAAATTATGGAAATTTGGCCTTTGGAATTTTCATTTGGCATTAAATTCATTTTTGGCTTTATTTTCGTTAATGACTTTTAGAACAATTTTTAGTTACTTATTCTATTATTTTTAATACATTTTTGATATTGCACATTTCAAATGATATATAATGAGCTGACGAACGAAATAACTCCTGAATAGAACAAGGATGTTTTAACTCTTTAATCACTAGGCAACATTTTTCTTGTAGTACCTTTAAAACCGAGAATTTTTCGGAGGAAGCAACATGAATTGAACTCTCCCAACCTGGCTTGTCATTTACCCCACCCCACTCCCTGCTATAACCTTCCCTTAAAACGCACGGAAATGGGCTGAGATTGGATAGGATAATTGGACCCCCTACCGCGCTTATCTCCTAAGTGACCTGAGAACCTCTCCTCTAAATAAGCCAACCGCCTCAGACCACCCTTAACCGCTGTTAAGGGGAAATTTTAAGACCAGCCCGGACAGCCTCGCTTGATGTGAGAGGGTTAAATTTCTTTCACTTAAATTTTATTTCAATAATAGAACATTGAACATATGCCTATCAAGTGGGATTCGTTTTCATGAAGGATAACTGTTTTTCTAATAGCAAATGACATTCTCAATCAATTTGTAGAAGTTGGCCTTTTTTTACCTTATTTTAAGAAGGTTTGGCCTTTTTTGGCCTTATTTTTAAGAAGGGTTGGCCTTATTTTGCTATTTTGATGTGCCAACCTTGACGCCAATAAACTTCCTCTGGTTGACCATGTAAACCACTTTGGAAGACGTGCTGCCTTTGAGCGCACTTTTCTGAACAAATGTCACGGCTTCGACGTATTGAATTATCCTTCAAATATTTAAATTCCTCTATATTCTATCTGTAAATCAACCTGCATTTTAGTCTTTTTCTGAAATAAAAGCAGTTAAATCGACCACGACGAGCTTATTCAGAATGATCTTTTATGCATGGATTGCCAGGCTTGCCATATTGGCCTTTTTAAGGCCAAATTATGGAAATTTGGCCTTTTTTGAAAGCCATTGGCCTTAGGAATTTTCATTTGGCCTTAAATTCATTGTTGGCCTTTTTTGGCTTTATTTTCGTTAATGATTTTTAGAACAATTTTTAATTATATATTCTAATGTTTTTAATAAATTTTTGACATTGCACATTTAAAATGATATATAATGAGCTGTCAAACGAAATAGCTCCTGAATAGAACAAGGATTTTTGAAATTTCTTTCACTTAAATTTTCGTTTAACGATAAAGCATTGAACATATGCCTATCAAGTGGGATTCGTTTTCATGAATTACTGCCTGTTTTCTAATAGCAAATGAGGTTTTCAGTCAATTTGTCAAATTTGGCTTTTTTGGCCTTATTTTTAAGAAGATTTGACCTTTTTTGGCCTTAATTTTTTTAGGAAGATTTGGCCTTATTTTGCTATTTTCATCTGGCAACCCTGCATGGATCTAAGAATATTTTTTATAATGGAAATTTTGGGAGACTTTTTATATGTTTTATCTATCACCTTATGTCTTTTGCAGCATAACCAAGATGAGTATTAAGCTTCTAAATCCCTTAAACCAACCTTCCAACTAAACTAAAACATTTTCCGTCTCTTCCATTACTTGCAATAAAAAAGAATATTTTATAATTTATTAAATAAAGTCCGTCTATCCTCGACAGAATCCATCCTCTATATCATATTACCTCTAAAATAACAATGTTATTTCAGCACGAGAAAAACAAGTGGCTTGTAGTACTTTTTGGGAATCTATGATGACCAGAACGCGGCCGGCGTTCTCAATCTCCTTAATTCGATTATACAAGGGTTTGAATCGCATCGGAATCTTCTATCGAACACACAGAGCACGTTCTCCTGACCACCTTCTCCAGGAAAGAACCTCTGTTCGAGACAACTTTATCTGATTGGAATTTTCCCGGCAAGGCCGTCCCCTGAAACAACTTTAGGGAGTCGCTGCTCTGGGGCGCGGGGAGCTAGGCAATTAAATAGATGGGATTTTCTACAAGGGACAACACAGTAATGCAGGTAATTGAGAACATACGCTCTTTGATTGAATGACTGATTGTTTCATTGGCGAATCCCAGGCAAAAACGCCTGCCAGCTACTAAGTAGATGGAGAAGTAATCGGGACTCGTTAAATTAAAAAGGTCTCAGAGAATCAAATCTCGCTGATTTATTTAGTTCGGAATTCTGAAACAGCATGTCTGGTTCGAAATTGCCCATTTCGGTAGGAGAATTTTGAGAGGTTTAATTCTTCGGGGATATAATATGTTGGTCTTTTAATATTTTTGGCAGGAATAATGTGAATAAAATATATGAACAATAATTTTTTTGCGATTAAGTTAACAGTAGAGATGGCGGTTATTACGAAAATGACCTGTTTTCGGTAAATCAGGTTTTATTCACCTCCGGTTTAATCTGACGGTTATAACCGCTCAAAATAAGCGGTTTTTGGTATTTCATGTTTTATTCACCTCCGGTTTAATCCGGCGGTTATAACCGCTCAAAATAAGCGGTTTTCGGTATTTCAGGTTTTATTCACTTCCGGTTTAATGTAGCGGTTATAATAGCTCAAAATAACCGGTTTTCGGGGGTTTTATATAAAAAACAAACGCCGTTTGTAGACAGAATTTGTTATTAGCAATGTTTTCTACAGGAAATCAATTTCTGACCGATGTTTATCTGTTCATAAAGATTCTTTTAGGAATTCTACAATCAACATACGCCTCGAGGAAGCGGTTGTCGTTGATTGGCCTCAGATGATGAAATTCAAAGCTTCATAACTTTGTAAATTTTAGTCTAATCGAACTTAAAATCGAGTCTATCTTCCGATCCGGGTTTTTCACCCTGTAATTGGATTTTAAAAAATAACCGGTTATAACCGGGACAAAAAATAACAAAAAAAGCGGTTTACCGGAACAAAAAAAAACGGTTTTCGGTTAAAACCGTTAAGTTTTTCCTATCCCTAGTTAACAGAACTGAACGAGAGAACCAAGCATCGATCTAGCAATCATATCTTGGTTTATTTTGAAATCCTGCAAAAACATGGGAAGTT
Source organism: Araneus ventricosus (assembly GCA_013235015.1). NCBI lineage: Eukaryota > Metazoa > Arthropoda > Arachnida > Araneae > Araneidae > Araneus > Araneus ventricosus. Next base: position 42,072 of record BGPR01003697.1, read on the forward strand.
CAAATATTAATACTCCTGATTCAGATCTTGTGGAATATTTCAAAAATAAGAGTATTATTTCATACTAGAAAATTTTTGCCCGTCGAAGACGAGATCTTTGCCCTCCAAACATATCTAATATCCCATTGCCACAGATTTACTAACGAAAGTTAAAGTAGAAAATCTCATTTACATTGGCAGAGTGCTTAACCCTCCGGGCAAGTCTGTATCCGTCAAATTCAAAAATCACACAAAGGAATCTCTTCCGATCAGGCGACACTTACTTTTTACGCTTAAATACATCCGCGAAACAAGATGGCGGGTAAATAGTCCCGTTGAAATAATTTGATTTATAATTTAATAAACTTGGAATATTAAATGAAAAGACATCAAAAGTCAAGACAAATAATATTTGAGTTGATTACTAAGTAAATAATTAAGAAAAATTTAGATAATTAATAAAACTGTTAAAAATTACCGTTTAAATTTCAAAAGTTGCCAGCATGCCACAAGATACTAAATAAACTTTGGTGGCGAAGATTTAAATATTTAAAAATGCTGATAAAGCCGAAAAATGATGTAGATGCAATTTTTGCAATCTAACAACTATATTGGATTATAGATTTGTTTGAACATTAATGTTAGCCTGTATTTCAAATTTGAGGAATTAATAGTTAAAAATTATTTGGACTCTTCTAAAGTGTTAATCATTCATATAATTATATTATTTGTATGAATTGCTATCGAGGAACCTGTTTTCCATCAGAATCTAAATGTTTCAGATTTAATTTGCAATTCTTAAGCAACAATTTTTTCAAAGTGAGGATTGATGTATATCTAAAAATATAATTTATAAATTTTTAACATCAAAAACATCTTCCTCGAAATTTATTCAAATACAAAAAAGGTACTTTTAAATAGGTATATAGGTATACAAATAAATTTTTAAAATTTTACGTCTTTCCATAGAATTTCTGAAGAATATTTCTTTTAAAGAATTTATCGTGTAATTTTTCACTATATAAATGGAAATTTTGTTATTAAAACGAATTTTTATAAACATATAAATTTTTTTCTCTTTACAGATTTGAAAAGATACATGTGGCAGATAGTATCCATTATGAATATTGCTTTAGTCATTATAAGTATCATACCTTTTGTGCATAGTGCTGGTGATCCTCATTTGTGCAATAAAACAGAACGTAAGTTGTAACTTATCCCAATTAACAAATGAATTTTAATCAAATATAGGATGCAGAACGAAATGGGAATTTGTCTTACCTTGAAAATATCGTATGTGAGAGAAAGAAAGAGAGAATAATACAACTAGAAGAAAAACCAACTTCAAATGCAAATAATATTTTATAAAGTATAATTAATATATAATTTAATATGTATTTAATATATGATATATGATTTAATATATAATATATAATTTTATAATAGCAAATAAAAATTTATTAATTGTATATTAAATATTAAATTATATAATATATGATTCAATATATAATATCTCATTTAATATATAATAAATCATTTAATATATAATATATCATTTAAATATATAATAAATGATTTAATATATAATATATAATTTAATATATAATATATAATTTTATAATAGGCAAATAATAATTTTTAATAAATAATAATGAATAAAAGGCAAATAATAACTTTTTTATTTTATTCATTTTGTTTAATTCTGATTACTTGGGATGGGGTCGTGGATTGACGGACCACGCACATTTGTTGCGAAATCTGCTTTTTTAGAAACAAAGGTAGGAACATTGTCGCACATTGTAGTTTGCAAGCTGATTTTATTTTGATTTTTATCATTATTCAATTCATCCTATTGTTCATATAGCGGAAGTAAATAAAATTAGGAAAATATGGTGAAGAATGGAAAGGTGAATGAAATAAATAAATAAATATTTAAGGTATAATCTTTTATTCATGCGAAAAAAATAAACGAAAAGTTGGAAACAATTTGTCTGCTTACAATAAAATGCATGGTTTGAATAAAAGCGTCGGCGCCTTATATAGAACCTTGTATTTTATGTATATTTCCTTAAACAAATGGAATATTCCTAGAAGGTAAAGGCGCCCACGCTTTTATTCGAACCATGCATTTTATTGTAATCAGAAAAATTATTTCCAACTTTTGCGTTCATTTTTTCGCATGAATAAAAGCTTATACCTTAAAATTTTTATTTATTTATTTTATTTTCTACTTTTTATTGACGGCTGACACGAATACACTCGACATGTGATGCATAGAAAACAAATTCAATTACCGAATTCTCCAATATAAAACACATATTAAATATTCGTTACGAATATTACATATTACGAATTTGAAAAAAGTGCGACTCAGACTGAGAGACGAAACAAGACTCGCTTCCCCGATCTGACCTTTGGCGCTCATGCCGCTCCGAAATGGGGATGATTCACAGGCCGGTCCCCCTTCTATTGTGTGTCGTTTAGTGTTGTTACAACCCTACGTAACGTGAGCTTACCACCTTCCAAACTTTATCACCCAAATATATGGCTAAATTTTTAATATTATTTTGTTAGGTTTAAAACAGGCATAGATTGCAATTTTTTTTGCACACTATTGTACTGTCTCCGGAAGCCCACCACTGTGCTAAATTTCAAAGCTGTAGCTCGTTTGGAAGTGGGTAAGAAATCGATCTCAATATTTGTGGACAAGACACTCAAGTTGAATAAAAGCTTATGAAAACGAATACGCACATCAGATAATATACTAATCTTTAGCCTAGAGCCCCACTTGCAAGTAGTTGACATTTTGTGTCTCCATATGCGTGAAATGAACTTATTGAACACTCTTATTTCTAAGCCATATCACAAACTGGAAACGTTATACTTTCATCTCATATTTTTTTCTTTTTACTTCGAATTAATTGGCATTTGTAGTGGTCATTTTATATTTGTCCATTTCTCTGTCATTTTCTATATAATCGGTGTATGTATAACGTGTATTTAGCAAATATAATGTTTAGCGTCAACTTACAATATCATAAATACAGATTTTTTATTTAATTACCTATATTGAAAATATGCGCTAAAAGTGTGAATCAAATGAATTGCAAAAATCTCATGTTTGATGTAAAGTAGGTGCAAGAAATAAGTCATAACTAAAAATCTCCCATAAAATGCATTAAATAATTATGTACCACATATTCATTAAATTATATAAATAATATAAAGAGATTTTTAATCTAATCATATCCAAACGAACGCGAAGAGAATGTTTTGAAAAAAAATAGATCCCCTGAGAAAGCATTAAATTTTGTTTGATTTACGTTAATTGCTTAAAAAGTCTCCAATTTAAGATGAAATGTTCTAATTATCACAACTAACGGTTTATAATATAATAAATATTACATTAAATTCAATGAAATGTCTTTTAGTTTCACATTCGAGAGATTACTTTTTAATAGACGATGTAATATTAAAATCATTTAAGATCGATCTTTTAAAATGAATGGTGCAATGCTTTTTCATCAAAATAATTTTCTAGGAATTTCTTATTTAGAATTTAATATAAAGCTTACGGAAGAACTTAAATCATCGTGAAAACAATGTATAAATTCATTAGGAAAAAATAGAATTGGGGCTGCCATCTATTGTCTTCATTAGATACTAAAAACCCATTCTTTCTAATAAATCATCAAACGACTACCGACTGGATAAGAGAAAAGCTCGTTAAAAAGTGATTACGACGAGAAACTTGTAGAACCTGGAGTTTACGGTGCGGACCTGTTCCTGGCGAATTTGTCTTGGCCCAGTTTTATTTGCCGTCGCCAAATACTGTTTCGGATGTGCAGTGTGCTTTTTGTTGCTCTCTTGCGCATGTGTCACCTGAAAAGGAGAGATTGAGCACGTAATGTCTGTGGCTTTTCAATTGTGTACCGGGTAATATTTTTCAACTTAAAAATACATCAGCTGCTTCGCTTTCAGCATAGCTGGAAACTACTAGCTACGCTTTTTCATTGAATGTTAGGAATCTAGGTTTTATTTTAAAATTCCGAAAACGAGAATTTCACCTGAAAACGAGAGATTGAGCACGTAATGCCTGTGGCATTTCAAGCGTGTACCGGCAAGATTTTATTTAAAGAAACATCAGCGGCTTCGCTTTCATCATAGCGGAATACTCGCAGCTTTCCATATTCATTGAGAAACGAAATACACAGAATAACATACACAGTACTGAACCGATATCCAAACCGAAGAATTCCAAACGAAGTTCTACTGAAATTCGAATGAATCGACCAATCACATCTAAAAGATGAACAAAACAGTCCAATCGGAACGCGGCGTAATATAGCGTGATGTGCAAAACACCGATGAAAAGATTAATTTCCGCGCATGCGCGCATGTCACTCGTTGAAAACATCATTGCGCAACCAAAACAAATGTTCTCTCATCTCCGTTCTTGGCGACAAAAATTTGGCGATACTAAAGAGGAAAATAGTAAGTCGGCACCTTAGACTCCAGATTAACCAAGAAACCGCCGCCCTTGAATAGGTTAATACCTTAAACATTTGTTGTATTATAATTTCAGGTATGTTGAGTCTGTCAGACGGAGTTACTCATACTGGACTCGAGTTGAATATGAAACTAGTTGTTACATATTTTTCAAATGCACCCAGTTTAAGTAAGTATTTTCAACTAAATTAACAAATAATATTTGTTATATCATACTGGTTTAATCTCTCTTGCCGAATAAATTATTATTACGCATGTTTATAGTTACAGTGATTTAACTTTATGTCGGGCGCAATATAAATGCTAACACGTTCGGGCGTAGTTCAAATGCCAACACTTTCGGGCGCAATACAAATGATAACACGTTCAGGAGCAATACAGATGCCAACACGTTGGGGCGCAATACAAATGCCAACACTTTCGGGCGCTATACAAATGCTAACACGTTCGGGTGCAATACAAATGCTAACACGCTCGTTCGCAATACAAATATCAACACCTTCGGGCGCAACTAACCTGTCAGATTGAAAGTTAAATTTTTGCTTAGGCTTAAGGAAAATCAAATCAAACTTAACTATTCTGCAATACAAAGCTATATATGCGTTTTTAACTAACTTTTTTGTATTTCCTTGCAAGTTCAACTAACAAAATTTCCAGGAATTCAGGTGGGATTTGACATTTATTTTCCCGTAAGGTTCCTCAGCAATGGCAAATTAATTCGACATTTTTGAAACAATATACTGAAAATAACGATCAGTATAGTTGAATTAGGGATTAGAACACAGGTATACGAACTTTTGAAGACATATAAAAAGAAATATAGAGAAAAATTTCGGAAATCAAAAATACAAACGTAAGCATGCGCAACTCAACAACCAGATTAACGTGCCCCTCACGTACATCAAAAGAAGACTAGAGAAAAAACCACGATAACCTAGTGTAAGTGGTAGGGAGTAGGGATGGGAGAAACCTGGTTATTTTTTAGTACCGGTTATTTTTTTAAATCCAATAGCCGGGCAAAAAACCCGAAACGGAAGAAAGGCTCGATTTTAGGTTCGATTACACTAAAATTGAATAAGTTATGAAACTTAAATTTCATCATCTTAGGCCAATCAACGACAACCGCGTCCTCGAGGCGTCTGTTGGTTGGCGGATTACGGAAAGAGCAGATAAATATTGGCCAATGGATTGATTTCCTATAAAAACATTATTAATAAAAAAAATTGTCTCCAAACGAGTTTGTTTTTTTCTATGAAAAAACTCCATAAACCGGTTATTCCAAAAAACGGTTATTTTGAGAGGTTATGACGATAGGTTAAACCGGAGGTGAAAAAACCTGAAAAACCGGAAATCTTAGGAATAACCACCATCCCCAGTAGAGAGCCAGGAAGCGACGAGTGGTCCCACACCTTTCTAGGTAAAATCCTCACTTAGGCACAAAAAATATGGGTGCTTCATCTCACAGATGATATGCGCCCGATGGAAGGTTAATGGTGATAAAATTAAACCTTTCAAGGAACTGTACGGTCCCAAGAGGCCGTAAATTTCCCACGAGACAGAGTGACCAAACCGCCCAGCGAGCTAGCCGAAAAGCGGAAGTAGAAAGGAAGTCGATGTCGTAAAAACGACCCCCGGATTACATAACCCCGAGGGGGTTGCAAGGACCG
>BGPR01003697.1:51082-89410 GCA_013235015.1 Araneus ventricosus
TGACATTATTTTTACACAGATACTATTCATAGAATTATTGAAATGACATTATTTTTAAATAGATTTTATTCATAAAATTGATAGCATTACTTTATTTTTACATCAATTTTATTCATAAAATTAGTAGCATGACATTATTTTTACATAGATATTATTCATAAAATTAATAACATGACTTTATTTTTAAATAGATTTTATTCATAAAATTAGTAGCATGACTTTATTTTTACATCAACTTTATTTTTACATAGATTTTATTCATAGAATTATCAAAATGACTTTATTTTTAAATAGATTTTATTCGTAAAATTGGTAGCATTACTTTATTTTTACATCGATTTTATTCATAAAATTAGTGGCATGACTTTTATTTTTACATAGATTTTATTCATAGAATTATTAAAATGACTTTATTTTTAAATAGATTTTATTCATAAAATTGGTAGCATTACTTTATTTTTACATCGATTTTATTCATAAAATTAGTAGCATGACTTCATTTTTACACAGATTTTATTCACGTAATTAATAAAATCGAGCAGTCAGGGAAGTTCAGAATGAAAGTCTTAAATACATTTGCAAAATTTTAGCATTTTGTAACTATCCTTTCTTCGTTCATAGAAAATATTTCTAGAGCAATCACAGTTTCTTATGCATTTTAACACATCTTTAGCATTTGTTTGAATTCAAGAAGTAAAGCAAAAGTATTTTAAGCAGAATAATAGATATGGGGAATTGGGATAGATTGACATGCGGGAACATTGATGTAATTCATGCATCTTCATGATTGGAATGGCTCAAGGTGTTCACATCCCCTCATATATATGCCACTGTAACCCTTAGAGCACGTTATATTTTTCGTCCATGTTAAGTCAAAAGTTAATTTACAAATGAATCAAACCTCTGATCTTCTAGTCTTAGTAAATTTTAATCTAAGTGTGTGTTGTGTGATTTCTTTAACTAATTACGTTTTCCTGCCAGGGAATCGACTCCAAAGTTAGGAAAAAACATATATTTTTCTGAACTATATTAATTTTTGAGGATGTTTAGCATTGTTTTTGCGTGACCACTTGTTTTAAGCGGGCAGATAGATACAGTTGACTCTGGTGCACATTGATACGCGTCTTCTGTGTGTATCTATGTGCCTCAACATCAATTACTTTGCAAAATCGTCTTCAGAAATGGAAAAAAACGTAAAAATGAAATATCTAAGGGAAACACACAATTAATAATTTGATTAAACAATGAAAACGGTTTGAATCTCATCGTAAAAATGAAAAGTATTGTTGTAAATTAAGTTTTACGGATTACGGTTTTTTTTACGGATTTATAAAAATTGGAGAAAAATGTTCGGAAACTTAATTAATATCATTGAAAAGATAATTTTTTGCATTTCAGGATGATGTGAAAATTATTTTTGTGCTATTTTATTTTTGTAAATATGTAGGAAGAAACCGAAAATTTTCCTGAATTTTTAATTAATTAAAATTTTCAAAAATGGTTTCGACGCTCACATTTCCTCCGTCCGAAGTATTTTTAAATCCAAACACACACATACTCCTTTATTATTTCTAGAGATAAATTATTTTCTGAGGCAGTATTGTTTCATTTTTTTCAGTCTCATTAAAAATATTAAATTTCGATTTAAAAAAAGTTTGTTACTTTGTTGAACTTTTAAACATTGATTTGGAATGCAAAGTTTAATGATAAAACAAATATTGCTTCGATCTCAGATCGGCAGATTGGTACAGATCCATTATTAGGGAAAAAGTGTAATAAGTATTTAATTATGTCATTAATGATCAAAATTCGACTGAAATTCTATATTAGATTAACAAATGCATAAATATCGTGTATTAGTTCTAATTATTTCCGTTGGTAAAATCACTTTTTAGGTTTCAAAAAAAATGTTTATCAATATCCCCGTATTCACCCTAAGGTTAAATTCTGAATAAAAAGAAATGTTCCTGTTACTAATAAAGTAATATTGCTTTGCAAAGTAAAATTATCGTTTCGCTAAAAATTTTATTCATAGTTTAATTTCCACTTTTTTTATTTTTGACGTGAAAACGTCTTTCCGCTCATTACAGTGATAGTCGGTCGAACTTTCTTGTGTGACAAAATACCGTCAGATTTGAATCGCTAATAACTACTGGACTAATAATGCGAAAAGATTGGTTGACCCCACAGCGGATAGATTAAATCTGTGAGAGTTTTTCGTAAAGTATTTGTTTTGCCTGTGACGTCATCGTACCAGTGTAGGCGCATGCGCGTGATTGTTATGAATTAGCTTTATGTAAGGTTATAAATAAGTGTAACGTGGAAACGCGTTTAGCTAAGAGGTTGATTCTGGTGTCATTTTAAAGAGATTGAGGAGTATTACTAGGACCCAAAGTGAGATAATAAAAATATTTATCAGAATATAAATAAAAATCGGTACTAAATTGAAAGTTTCAAACACCGCATGTTTTTTTATTATAACATTGAATTGTACGAAACTTACAGAATACTTGACAATACGTAAAAACAAACCTTGTATTAAGATTTGAATTTAAAAATTTGAATATTACGGGAAATGTGAGAATTTGTAGAAAATGATGTTTTAGTGCGCATCCGCGAAATTTTTTCTATATACTGTCAACAGCTGGCGCCATCGAAAGCTACTCTAAATAAAACATAAGAAAGGCGCTGTTCGGGTCCTTGCCGTAGATTTTTAGTCAGAATGTCGGGAAAAAATCATAAAACAAGTGTTTCGTATTAATCTGTAATTTAATTATCAATCTCTTTAATACAATATTTACACAGACTAGCATAATGGTTACAGAATAGATACATCACGAGTTACCACATACCCTTGCTACATGCGATAAACTTCTGATTGCGCCTTTCTTATGTTTTATTATTTATTTATTTTTCGTGAACTACCATCGTCATTTTGTTTTGTTGCGTTTCATAACATTGGTATGTTTTTAAATGGTATGTCATTGGTATACCATTAGTAGTCATATTATAATTTTCTCTTTTTCTTCCTTTTATCCATCACTTAAAATTTGATTATTATCAAACAATTTCTACAATTCTAATGGTATATTTTAGATTTTTGTAAATGTATATTTTTCTTGTATTCCTTTTATCACTGAAAAATTTATTTATTAGCTTTTACTGTAGCATATAGATGGCAGTACATGTATTATTCATTTATATCTGGTAATTACGCATTTTCTTAACCTTGAGTTTTCGAAATGTATTCTGAAAGTGCGTGTGTAAGCAAGAGTGTGACTATCATTACATTCCGTTACTTTTATATAAATACTTTCTCGTTATTTAAACAAACCCAAAAGCTAGCCCTAACTTAAATGTGTTTATCTGAAATAACATGTATAACAAATTTTCTAAAAATGTTTAGTTGGTAGAGAAATATCTTTAATGGTGTATTCATAAGCATCAAAACTTCTAATAAAATTGTCTATTTAGTATAAAGCAGTTATAACTGCTATAAATTAGATAAAAAAATAGGCATTTCACACCATAAATAAGCGTTTTTACATTATTTGCTATGAATTCAGCTCCAATCTAATTAATTTAATCAAACATTTTTATGAAACCTAGTTTTGAAGAACGAATATTTTTAACGTATTTCTTTAAATACAAAATGCTGCAGGATGAATTTTTAAACAAGATTTCCTTTCAGTCTAACAACTTTTATCAATGAAAATAAAAAAGAAAAATAATATTTACATTTTATTTCTTTCAACACCTCAATGTGAGATTAACTATTAATGATAAGGAAATGTGCTTTACTGAAGCATAATTGAAAATATTTTCTTTCGTAAAAAAATGTTTAATGCTTTTTATCAGGAAACTAACATGTTTTAGCTAGCAATAAAATGAGATAAGTTTTCAGGCGATTTGAATTAAACATTAGTCAGTTTTCATATCATTAATCAAATTTATGGCGAATGTGATAAAACTTTATTATATATTTAATGATTTTATTATCTGTGCTAAAAAATGAAACTTTTGAATGGCATCCTCAAAAAGTTATTAGTTCCTGTCATCTGCAATAATTATTAAATTCCCTTTCACTTTATGACAAGTTGGAAATATTAAGCGATTATTTTGAATCTCTCGCTTTCATTTAAAATAGATTTCGAAACGGAAGCTGCCTATTTGAGCGGAAACTTTCTCAGAGAATTGAAATAGCGTTAAAAAGTTGAAGCTCATTAAAAGACTATATGCCATGTTGTTTTTTATATATTTTTGTTTTAACCAGTTAACATGTACTGCTTCTTAAAAAGCTGCATATTTTTTAGGGGAGAGTTGAGTAAAGCCGATTAACTAAGGTTCCAAGGCCCGTTGGAGCTAAAATATTTGACGTAGAGCTTGCAAAATTTTATTTAAATGTTCATTGTTTATCGGAGTACAATACAGTGGAGTCTCCCTACAACGCAGTCTCCCTACAGCGAATTTCTCCCTATAACGAAATTTTTAATCGGAATGTTAAATAACATTCAAAATATTCTCCATATAACGAAGTGGTTGTCTCCCTATAACGAATTTTTTCAGACCTTTATGTTTTCGATTTTTGTCATTTTTGAAGAAAGTTGCTAATTTCTGTGCACACAAATCGCTCATACGTGCCTGTTTCTGGAACCACTCGCACTGTTCATTCCAGCGATAACGCATAACAATAGAATGCTATGTGAAGGGTAATGCAGTTGTGGGGACCTGGGTTTCTACAGAGAGAGCAACATTTCTACGGGTCAAGATTCCAAGAATCGGGGTGGAGTGGGGGTGGAAACAGCAAATGGATGTGACAATACGCTTTTTATGTTTAACCGTACTAGTACATATTATTCTCTAAATTGGAGAGAGTTGCCTTCACTTTTAAGCATTTTATTTATACAATAAAAATTAGTATAATTCTTACAAATTTATAATAAATATTCCTTCATTTTTAATTGAAAGTCATAATAAAATATATTTGAACTTATCGCACATACTAAAAGGTTTGTAACATTTACTTAAGTAACTGCAAAACTCTCTAATCTCCGTATAACGAAATTTTCTCTATAGCGAATTTTTACACCGGAACCAAGCGATTTCGTTATAGGGAGATTCCACTGTATATCTTTCCAGAAAAGTCACAGTTTCATTATTTTTCTATCAATGATATTTGATGGAATCCTGCTGCATACTGTCACACGATTCTTTGTAATCGGGTTCGAATTTCAGTGCTCTAGTGCGCCACAGAACTCACGCAAATTTTGATGACGTTCGATGAGTTCTGAGATTGGTGGCTTTCTTTTGACTGTATTATTTACCACTTGCAGTATTGTATATATATGTGTTTTGCTCTTGTATTATCTATGATCATATTTTGTTCTGACGGACTGTCTGTCCGGATGCCCTACGAGGTAAGATGTCTCGAGTTGAGATTGATGATTGACTTTACACAAGGTGCGTTCGAAAAATTCGGTGAATGGTCTCAGAAAATAAAGGAAACAATGTATACAAACAAAATACCTTTACTGACATTCAAAGTAATCACCATTAGCTACAATACACTTTTGACATCGGTTGTACAGCTGCTGGAAACTGTCAGCAAACGCTTTTTTCGGTATCGCTCGAAGCACCGTTGTCACACGTTACTGGACCTGCGCAATATCGGAAAAGCGTAGACCTTTTTCTTACGCTTTTGCAAATGTTCGTGAATAATGTTGCTCACACTGTCTAGGCTTATCTTCAATTCTTCTGCTATCATTCTCAAAGACAGCCGTCGATCATCTGCAAGCATCCGTCGCACTCGTTCAATGTTGTCTGGAGTTGTGCTTGTTGGTGGTTGACCCGAACGCGGCTCATCTTTGACATCTTCCTTTCCGTCTCTAAAGCGTTTAAACCACTCAAAAACACACTTTTTACTCACTGCGTCCACTTTCACTAACATTTCGTGTGTCTCCGTCGCCGTTTTGCCTAATTTGAAGCAAAACTTGATGTTCACGCGTTGCTCCATTTCGCATTGACTGGCCTTCTCTTAATCACTCTTTAAATTGGTCGTAGCGCGCACTTCCGCTTAACTGTCGTGATTTGGACGCTAGTTGCCATGTCTCTCAATGCGTCAGCGTGAGCGCAGCATCCGAACCAGCGCGGTTATTCAACTATGGGACCATTCACCGAACTTTTCGAACGCACATTGTAATAAAAATGCCTTTTTTGCATTCTTGGTCGGCCTTTATGCTCTGCCCTGCGCAAACGCTATAGCTTCTGCTTTTCATAATTTTTGCCCGACTTCTTTGGCATGAAATATATCAATAGTTTTATTAAAAAAGTCAAATTACCCGGATTTACCCCGCTAGCGCGGTAAAACCGGGCACACATGTTAACTCTATGGGAAATTAGGAAAACTCGATTTGCAGTGAAAAAGTTGCAATCGTTTTTATTTTATATGACAATTTATGAATTTTAGTTACGAAATTCACTTGTAAAGCAGCTGTCTTCTTCCTACGCGCCACTGCAGCTTTCGTGGTCATAGTTAAGACAGTTTCTACATTGGATTAACCCTTCTTCTCTATTTAAATTAGAAAATACATCATTAAAATATAAACAATTAACGTCTGATGTGTTTTTTTATCATCTTCATCGGAGGAATCATCAGTACTGACTGTCCCGGTCTTACGTCACTTGGAGCACCCGGTATTACCACGAGTGCAGAGGCAATAAAAACGATATAGAACTGCGCAATTATTGGAGTAAACCTTTATTGTTTTATGGGCTATGAATCCTTAGTAAACGCATAATAAGCTGGACTAAATATAGTTTTCAAACAGCACCGATTTTAAGGATAGTTTAAAATCAAACGGACATGAGAGAGTTAACGTCTTGAAACAAATAAACCTTCACAGATGTAACGCATTCAACAGCTACTACACGCCACTATGGCTATTCCTTTTTCTTTGCTAGTAGAGTGTAGTTCAGCATCTGTCTCCTGCATAGGGAAAATAATGGCGCTAGAATCAAGAGTACCCTGTTTCACCCCACTCTCATACTATTATTTTTTTATTGCTATTCTCTATAGGTATGTTGCATATGTGTCGGTTCGCATAAAAATCTGTTTGGGCTATAGGAAGTTTTCATTGAGATCTTTCATAGAATCAGAAACTTCAAATCAAATGCTTGAAATTTGATTGCAAGGCATTCAACTGCGAGATGACTAAACTTGACGAAGACAAAATATTTCGTACAAGAATACTTGATGAAGAAGACGCACATTTATACAAGTTTTTGCAAATACCCACTCTACGGAATAAGCAAATAATAGTCCTACATAACAAAATAATACAATCACAGAATTCTTTTACAATAAGAAACGATAAAGCTTATTGGTGTGTGTCCTGGAGACTCAGGACCTTTGAATGTAGGCATTGCTGACAACTACACTGGTGTGTGAAAATGAAGCACCGTTTCGTAAAATGTACGAAATTTGTAATGTACTCCAAAACTATGGTATGAAAGCAATTATGGAGACTTTTGAGACTACAATCGAGTATCATACACATTTTACACCGGAGATTCAGTCGCGAGGGCATTTAAAAGACCAACCACAAATTGATGACGATAAAAAGAGATTTCGGCTCACCTCGTTCCACAGAAAGCTGATAATGATTCAAGACTTTTATTAAAGTCAATCAAGTGTCAATATTCTCGCAGTGCAGATGAAAAATTACTGCCGTTCTGATAAAAACAAATTCACCAGTGAAGCTCGTTCTTTCTTTTCTAACGACATGGTTGAAAATGATTTTACGGCAATGACTACTGGCTCTTTAATTCGATCCAAATTTGCATTACGTCCTTTCTCGTACATGAAAACCACCATCTATCGGTAGAAATTTGAACTATTATTTTTAATGCAGATTTCTTTTCCCCATGGTCCATAAAATATACTAGAAAATCACCCGTCATGGTTTGAAGGTTACAAATTGCCTCTTCATTCGAGAGATTTCCCTTCAAATTTGACGTGTTTAAATAGATATATATGCGAGAGAAATGTTTAACATTGATTGAAAACAAATAAAATAAACGTATGTTTTATGACAGGAAATATTTTTATGTACATATTATTTAAATATTTCTTTATTCAAAATACCTCTTGGTAAACAACATTCCGTGTGAAGTATTTTTCGTTGTTTGATAATTTTCCTTGTACTTCAGATGTCTTTGTGTAAATTTTAACGTGATTGGGAATCCTTACATGTGAAAAGACAGGCTCATCGAGGTAAATTCCAACATGATCGAAAGTTTGCCCCTGCGATTCGTTGATAGTCATGTGTAAGCTGGAATTAACGGGAACTGGCGGCGGTTAAGAACGAATGGTAGATTCACGTCACTGGTGGCTAATTTAATTCTTGGCAAGAAAACAACATCGCCACGATTGCACTCAGATACAATCAATTTGGCGTCCAATCTACATCACGCGCATGATATACTATTGACGCAATTTACTACTTTCAATTAAAAAATGGAAATTAATTGGAAAAATATGATTAATATAATTTAAAATTTCTCTGGAACTATTGATCATAGCGAGATAAATTTTATATCAATCGATAGGAAATTTTATTTCACTATTTTAGAGCTATTAAATTTGAAATTAGAACGACAATTACTCTTTTAAATTCATAATTACTTAACTTCAGGTTCTCTAACAATGAAATAATGCTGTTTAACGTCTCGCAGTGCTATGGCGCGACTTTAGTTTTATTGTTGGTGACGTCAGAGCGTTACCGGAGGATCTGGGCTATTATATTATTAATAAGTATACCAAGTTTCATCGACATCCATCTACCAAAACGGACTCTACATGGGCCTAAATAGGATAACTTTAATTATTGCCACCCTGTACATATAATTGAATGTCTATTTTCTGTAAATATAACAGTTAGATCAGATTCGAATAATTAGTGCGCTGTTAAAATAAATCAGTGAACTATCGGTACCGAATGGCAACAGTTGCGTAGTAAACCAAACCGAATTTCGAAAAAGGTGTCTGTTTCGGCCCTCCCCAATGTGCAGATATATTCTCAAAATGCGTTACAGCTTCGCAATCATCTTTGTATTCATCAATAAGTTTTCTATGCTTCTGCATCCGAAAAAAACTCGAATATATCCAATCATAGTTCTACAAAGTAATTAAATAGACCATAAATGCCATAAGAAGGTAATTCTGTGTAGAGAAGATGTAAATATTTGTACTACCATTGTTCGAAATCAGAGATGAAGAAATTGGTTTATTTAATTACTTCCTTTCTATTGGTTTATTTTCAGGTTGTGATCCACATCATTACGGACCTAACTGTGTTTATAACTGTTCCTGCCAGAACGGTGCGACATGTTCACCTCTTACGGGAAGATGCAACTGCACCAATGGTGAAATTTATTATCATTAGAGAAAACATAATACAATCTATCACTTGATATGATGGTTTCTTCTATTTTTCTTTGTTTCAACTACATGAGATCGTTCGCTTTCATCACCTCCAACACGAAATCCCGTCGCTTAAGGTCATCATACACCAAGGCAACACAGTCAAGTAGATATTGAGGAGTGGCCTCAATCATGTTGCACTTTGTGCAGATATTGAACTTCTTATCACCACGAGAGAATCTGAGGGTTTTTAAGTGACCGGATGATAAGCGAGCCAAAGCTGTTTGGCCTTTCCTATCCCCCTTAAAATGTATAGTAGCACCGGAGCCTTCACTATGATACCATGAATGAGCCGGTGGATGCCTCCAAGAATTAATCTTAATTATATTATTGAATGTATTTAACTATGAGGAGAATATTAAATATTGATGGATAGAAGTAATTTAATTCGTACAGTAATAACTAATAGGCAATTTACAGGAAATAAAGGTATAATTTTCATGCACATCTTGTAACGAATGGTACTGAACTAAACACAGAATCGGTTTTTGCATCCTTATTATTCTTCTTTGCATCTACGGAATTTTCGACTCGTAAATTTTAAATTTTTATTGATATATCCGTAACACATGAGAAATTTAGAAAGTTAAAATGAAATCAGGGATATTAGAAAAAATGATGTAAATTATGAACTTGAAAGGTAATTTTGTCAGTTTATTGAACAAAAAATCTAGCTTTTAAGGGTTTAAAATTGCACTCAAGGAAAGTGTCTTATAATTCTTAGAATACTGATTTTTTTTATCAGCTTTCGATAAAACAGGAGGTTGTAACCATTAACTCTTTAATCCCGATGCGACTTTTTTCTTCTATCCCCTTTAAAATCGGGACTTTTTGGGAGGAACCGACAAGAATTGGACTCTCCCAACCTTGGTGGTCACCCCTGCTATAGCCTTCCTTAAAGACGCACGGAAATGGGCTGCGGTTGTCAAGGCTAATTGGACCCTCTACCGCGCTTATTTACTAAGTGAACGCAAAATCTCACCTCCCCTCAGAAGAAAACAACCGCCTCAGACCGGCCTTCGTCGATGTTAAGGGGAAAGTTCGGTGTGAGAGGGTTAAACAAGAGGAAAAGCGGTGTAAATAAAATTCAGTGTATAATTCAGCAATAAAATTTGTTCAATGATTATAAAAATCAAGTGAGCAATTTTTAAAATTTTGAAGGAAAAATATTAAAAATTAAATAATTCTTGTTAAAAAGAATTTTATTCAAGTGTATCTGCTATTTCGAGCAATTCTTGACTCAAAGTTCGAAGCAGACGATTACCATCTTCTCTTATATAATGTACCATAACACCACAGCATACCCCCGAACTCGGAGCCTGTCGGTTGTATGAGTATGCGTGAAACTTGATTGAAAAGCAAAAGCAAAAAAAAAAAGAAAAATCTCAAAACGAAGTATAGATCATTTAATAACATTCCTAGCGATGAACGAAGACCTAATTATAAGTCAAAATACAACACCGTCACATACTCCAGCCTAGAAATAGATACTTCCAAAGATTCACCTCCTAGAACCAGGAATTCGATGAATACCCAGTTGAGCAGCAGAGCACACTAGCTTAGGAACACCAACTAGCCACCACCAATTCTTCCCAATTTCATTCGGAAAATTCACCCTTCACATCACTGCCAACCCTGGAGTAACAATTCCAGCGATCCCTCAGTATAAACAACAAGACAGAACAAACAAACAAAAAAAAACAGTCCCACGATTTTTAGGATGGTTGCGACAATTTTCATCAATATAATCGGTGGTAATACGTTATTCAATTCTTCTTTCTCGTCGCATCGAACAGCACTATCAGCCCCGAATCGTGGAGCTGCAACTGTATGAAACAATGTAACTAAAGGAAACATTCAACCCTTTCACTGCACTCAAATATGATAACTCTTCTTGTAAATATTTCATATTATACTCGGATTGTAACCTTCTATGTGTTTTTTATGTTATTCTTCTTTGTTCATGTATAATTATGTTCCCTTTCAAGTGTTTTTATATAATGCACCAATCAATCAAAAGATTTCACTGAAAAGATTAATCGAAAATGTGAGACTTTTCTTGCCTATGTTTGAAAAGTCATCTTACGCCAGAAATGAGAAGGACAAATGACACATCAACGTCAAGAGCATAGAGTGAACATAGGAACAAATAGAATAATAGAAATTCGTTGTTGTCCAAAAAATGAAATATAAAATAATAATAAATTGGTAAAAATTATGTTTAAATTTTTGTCTCGGGAGAGCCATTAAAATATCCACATTGATGGTTCAAATTCTTTTTATGTTCTTGCAAGTGAAAATTATATTTATGGGATTGTAAAAATAACGCATTTAAACTTTCGTATTCCAAATGCGCAGAATCCATCTCAAAACTTCATTATTTTTCATATAGTACTTATAATGAAGTTTCCAAACCACAAAGCAATTATATGAAATTCTTACATTATTATAATTTTATATATTATTATATATTCTTGCTTTAGTTTTTTAAATCATCTTCATTGTATTTGTTTTTTATTCCAGAATTTTTCCATTTTTAATTGTCTTGTGCTTTTTGAGGGGATAGCGACAAAAGTTTTACGTTTTTTCGTACGTCGTTAGCAGAAAAAAACACTTATTAATATCGTAGGCGGGCTTCTCTTCCTGACGAGCGGCTCGCCATGATATTTTTCAATTTATTAATTTTTTTGTCCTTTGTTTTTTGTCATGTTTTTGAATTTTTGTCTTTTGTTTCTTGTTTGTTTTAATTTTTTATATATTCTTATATTTTATATAATAATATATATCCTTATATATTATATAATATTATATATTATTATATCATTTAATATTATATATTCTTATTATTTCTATGAAACAATGAGTAGCTAAAAAAATGACTTTTTCTAGGATGGGAAGGACGTTTCTGTGACATTCCTTGCAAAAATAATACGTACGGTTTTTATTGCACAATGAAATGCCTGTGCCAGAACAGAGCCGAGTGTAATCTTACGGACGGATCTTGCAAGTGTACTTCAGGATATACTGGAAAAATGTATGTAACCGCATTCATATTACTAAAATTGCTTTACTTCTATCATTAATAGATCAATGCCTTGAAAATTTTCTAACTGTCGAGTGTTATTATACAAAGTGTACACAAATAAAGCAATATATTTCAAAAATTAATTTAAAAAAACTTAAAATATCGGAACTAAGGTTTTTTAAGTAAGAGAGTATCTCAAAAAGTCTATTTTCAGATAGGTAACGCGGCGTTACGCCGTTCTAAAAATTTCAGCGAGAAAATCCCGTACGCAATGGCTACCGATCAGCAAAAGTCGATGCGTGCTTTCTGGTTTCTTTTTTTATAGTTTTTTTTTAATATAACGAAAACTCTTCAGTTTTCACAGTACATGTGAATTAACAAATTAAAGAGCGTAAAATTCCCTACAAGTACATGCTTTTATTTTTCTTCCATTTTTAATATTTTCTCAGATAATGGCTCTAAACAAATCTTTGATTTCCAGTAATTTACGACCCTCTAGACTATCTAAATGGCATGCTACCTATCTGAAAAAGAAACCTTTTGAAATGCGCTCTCATTTACGGAAAAATTCTAGTTCCAACATTTTTAGTTTTTTTATTAATTTTTGAAATGTGTCACTTTATTTGTGCACACCCTGTATTTTTCATATAAGCGCATGTGATCTGCAATCTATATATTAATTTAAACAAAACTGAATGTAATAATCCATAGAAATTATCTTTGAGGCAAGGAATATGAAATAATTGTAGGGGAATTTGTATAAATACTCTGAACGCTTTTCAAAAGTTTTTTTTCGATTTGGAAATAAAAGAATAAATGATTACGAGATATTAATAAAAGAAATTATTTGGAGTCAACATACTACACCTCCTCACTTTATGCCCGTTAAGGAGAGTTGCATGTAATACATTTTTGTGAGTTTCTTCTTTTTTGCATTTAATTCAAAATTAAATTTAGTGCAGAAAATTTTGAAATAATTTCAATAACAGATAAATCTACTCATTTACTGTGAGATATTTAATTTAACTAAACGTGAGCGTTGTAAGTCCAAAACGTTGATTTTCAAATTCTTTTATAGAAACGAAAAGTACCAAGACAATTAAAAACTATGAAACATATACAGTCGTTTCTGCCCGTAATTTAAATGAAGAATTTAGATTATAACCGATTATTTCAAACATACAAATATTAGAAATATGATGTTTTCATATTTACAGAATAGAAACAGTTGTGAAAATCTAATTATTGTCTCTAGTCTGGTTAATAGCAACATGTGAGAATGATTATTTGATTAAGAGAAATGTAAGAAAGTTGCAATTTTGTAGTACAAAGTTTTATGTTTAAAAGGAAGCTAAACTGTATGAATTATCGTATTTAGCGCTTTTAAAACACGTATAGTGCAAACATTAAGGGGACATATGACTCTAAAATCTCGAAAAAATGGGGGAAACTGTCAAATTCGATACATTATATCTCTGAAACAATGCAATTCACAAACTCACTTTTTCTTCTGGAAAAATATCTGTTCTTTCCCTTATAGTACGCACATTTTAGTACACACATTTTCAAAACCTTTATATTGGTATGTATTTTTTTGAGAGAGTAATAAGTATGGGTATAATTTTTGGAGAAAAATGAGATAGTCACCTTTCGCGCATGATTAAAGATAAAATATTTGTCTAAACACAATATTTTGGGTATCTGAGTAATCCAAACAGTCTGTTTAAGAAACTGAACCTCAATTTATTAACATTTAAACTTAATTTCTATTTTATATACCAATCTAAAATAAAA
Organism: Araneus ventricosus; assembly: GCA_013235015.1. Classification (NCBI taxonomy): domain Eukaryota; kingdom Metazoa; phylum Arthropoda; class Arachnida; order Araneae; family Araneidae; genus Araneus; species Araneus ventricosus. The sequence continues at coordinate 65,383 of BGPR01003697.1, forward strand.
ATGTTAAAAATTGTTAAAATTTCAACTTTTCTAACCCCCTAAAAACTTCTTTGGAGGAAATGTGTACAAAAAATGTGGTTCAATTTGTTGAACATAGCACAATACATATTCAGTGAAAATGTTATATAAAAATATTCAATGGTTCTTGAGATATCGTGCGCGCAATTTACAAAAAACAAATTTTGAGATATAGCTCTTTAAAATTATGGCCATATTTAATGTTCACGTTGAACAACTGATACATTTTCCTTCATAACTTTCATAATAATGGGCATTTTTTAACGCGGATTGTTTTAAATTGTTCAGAAAAGACAGGGAAATAATATAATTTTTCATAAAATCGAAAATTTTCGAGGTTTAACAGTCGTATGTCCTCTTAATTAAACATTCACTAACATTTTTGTTCAACAAACTGATCCCATTTCTAAATATAGTAGATGCAACAACACTGGATATTGAGACAGGACTTCCCAGCTAAAGAATGGTTTAATGAAAATGGTTTACTTGGGATTTTTTTAAATGTCTGTAGGTAATTATCATCAGTCGTCTAAGAAGCTTTGTACCTATACCCAACAAGGGGTTTTAACTTTTCAGTGTACTTTTATCTCAACCAATGGCGGCTTCTCCATAACAGCTGAAGTTCCCCCGAGATTATTTTAAAAGATTGTATTTTCGTTTTTATTCTAATTGGCTTACTTTTCCACTTTGAGAACTCAGTGCTCAACGAAAATGGCCAAAAAGTAATAGAAAGAATTACGGGAGGCTGTCTTTTCAAACAGCCGCTGATGTCAAAGGCGTAGGACTACTTTAATTCGCGTGACTCTTTTGTTTCTCGTAAGTGTTTGAGTTTAAGTAATTTTTTTGTAACTTCTGTTGTTACCCTTTATCTCTAAAATAAAACATTAGTTATGTTTTTAACATATGTAGTTACCGAGATATAGAGGATCGCGTCACCAATTCATGCGCATTTTTGCCCAACTTCGCTACTCAATAGTCGCTGAACTACAATTCCGATTTTCAATTTTTTTTTTTGTAACTTTTGTTGTAACCCTTTATCTCTAAAATAAGACATTAGTTATGTTTTTAACTTATGTAGTTACCGATATATAGAGGATATGACATACCAAGTTTTGTGGCGTTTTGGCGTGTGAATCAATTTCCTTCCTGAAACCCCAATGGGAGGAATGTAATCCTACCATAAAATGTTAAAGGAAGATGGAAAATCAATCAAGAATTAAGAGAGAGATACAGACCAGAGCTGCATCACGTTTTATCTCTTCTACGGATCAGATATTAACGCAAAGAGCAACGCGAAGCAGAAGAAAAGCAACCCTTTCTCCGCTTGAAATTGCATTCATTTGAGCTTTATTTTTTTCAGCTCTCGTTTGGCTCTTTTTCGCTTTTTCTTAGCAGTTCAGTCGTTAAGTCGTTTTCCTAAATCCAATTCTGGAGGAGTTGTAATTTTTTGCTTCTTTATTTCTTTCGGGCGCTGATTACGATTCTGACGTTCGCACAAATAATTTTTGTTGGAATTTTAGTTATAGCCAAAAAACATAAACAAAATCTCCTGTTTTTTGCTTATAACTCAAAAACTATCAATTTTAGTATATCATCATTATATACCAAAATAATCAGCACAAAATTTCCTACAATTTATGTCTACAAAACTTTTGCAGCACTGCTTGTTTCTGAGCTGACGAGCAGCCACTGATCACAACATACTCCTTCGAACAGAGAACTTCTTTGAATTTGCGTCCTCAAGATATTAGTCCTCAACCGAAAAAGATAAAGTCCAGCCCTTCTATGAAAATGTATCAGAAAATCTATAAATTCAATGTTTAGCCTTGAATTATGCAAAATGCAGTTAATGAGTTGTCTGGTGATTGGAAACAATTGCTAGTGCCTTTCTCCAGTGTTCCATACATTCTAAAAGCACAACATGAAAATCTCCATTAACCAAACCCAGGTAATTTAAAATTAATATTAAAAACTAAACCGTTGATTGGTTGGACAATATTTTAAATTTATTTTATATGCAATTACATAAAAAAATTAATCGTAGATTTGTACTTTAAATTAAGGTTTGGAGTAAATAAAAGTCAGCAAAAGTGATTTTTGTTTTTGTTCAGAAGAAAACAAAAATTAGTATTGTGGTCATCCTAACTATTCATGATTTCTTTGTAAGACTGATCTATTTGAAATCTAAGGAAAATAACATAAAAGAAATTTCCGTTTGTTCCTTAACGCGATGATATTCCGTTTCCGTTCTTTCTTTTTTAGAAAATTACCCAACAATCAACATAAATAAAGTTGCAAAATGGAAAATTTTCCAAATTTTGCTGAGTACTTGACCAGTTTGGTTTTTTCAGATGCAACGAAACCTGTCCATTTGGACGATGGGGACAGAACTGTTCAAGATACTGTTCTTGTAGAAACGGAACTGCATGCAATGCTTTCAATGGAACGTGCATCTGCACTGCTGGTATTTATTTTCTAATTGTTCCCACTAATGAGATTTGTAATTTAAAATATAAACATAAAATTACGTTCTACTATTAATATGCATTCTCCTTGTTGATAGATGAGTTTTTATTTTTATTAAAAATAAACGTGTTGTTCTTATTTTTATATTTCCAAAATCAGGTTTTCTTACTTTTTTTATCTCGTTATTTATTAGAAGCCTTTACTCATTTTTTGCATTATTTCATGCAAATGTCATAGCCCAATCAGTTAGTATCAATGCAATGCAATCCTTTCAATGGAACGTGCATCTGCACTGCTGGTATTTATTTTCTAATTGTCCCCACTAATGAGATTTGTAATTAAAAATATAAGCATAAAATTACGTTCTACCACTAATATGCATTCTCCTTCTTGAAAGATGAGGTTTTATTTTTATTAAAAATAAACGTGTTGTTCTTATTTTTATATTTCCAAAATCAGCTTTTCTTACTCATTTTTTGCATCATTTCATGTAGAAGGACATAGCCCAATCAGTGAGGATCAACGACTAACTCTAAATTTCAAAGATATTCATATGAATAAGATTTTATAGACGGTGTTGACACATTTTTAATCTGGTGGTTTTATTGAAGAAACAGATAAAAATGTGAATATTCAAAAGGTTTCGGTTGAAAATCAATATTTATCGTAAATATTCGATAATATTTCACCATATATTTTCTTCTTTAGAAAGATTATATACTTCATATCCGTTGCAACAAAACAGTATGAAATCGAGAATGGTAAAGTTTTTGTAAAACGTTACTTATTAGATGTCGAGAAAAAAGCGAAGAGGAAGAAAAGTGCTGGTTTTTTATCTAGTGGGAATGACCACGTATGACCATTCAAACGACAGATATAATAATACCATACACTTTCATTTGTAGAGTTGAATGATCATAAACTGCTTATTAATTTTCATTGAAATATATATGTTCATGCATGATAAGTCTGGCACTGTAGCATTTTCTGTCTCGTTTGTTGATAATGATTATTCAGAAGATCTATTGGAAACGAAAGTGTATATGACCCGTCATGTTAGAAATATAATACTTATTATAATATATGAAAATGTACTCCTGTGAAATTATTCTTAGAATGAATGAACAACTTTTCATGAGTGTAATCGAAAGTAATTTAGAGAAGTTCACACACAGAAAGGGAAACACGGAGAGAAAGACTATCACTGCCGTATCATACCGCATTTTTATTAAATGGAGAGGAAATTAAAAAATGTAACTTGTTATCGAAAGTCAATTGAAATTCTCCATTATTATTAACTTTGTAGAACAGACATGTTCCTATGAGTAGTGATGTCTATCTGTTTCTCTGTACCTCGAAAATTGATTATATTTCCATTATTCGAAATTCTAAAATATTGAATGAATATCAATGACTTGATTTTCAAAAAGTAATATTCCTATTGCTTTCCTTTCGAGAAAATATGTTGTGAATAGTTTCAAATTTGTAGATGAAGACTGATTGAACCATTTTTTATTTCACATTAAAGTTTAATATTTAACATACAAATAATGAAATCTTTAGTTTTTCTCAATTTAAAGAACCAAATGTATTTTCTCAAACAGTAAAGCATAATATTACCCTAATTCAAAGAATATAACTTAGAGATAAATTTTAATTAAATTTCCTGTTTGTTTTCTTAAAACATCAAATCAAGAAAGCTTTTACCTTTTTTGTACGAGCGCAAAAATTATTTTCAGTTTTCCCGAACAAAGCAATCAAAGTTATTTTAATTATTTTTGTTCATTCTGGGCAATTCTATTTTATGAGTTACTCTGCTTAGTGAAATTTATTCTACAAAAATTGGTCTTATTCGAAGATGCTGCAATGATATCTTGAGATATCTGATTGAGAAGTTTTAGCTAATTGCGCTGAAATGTAACAAAAATGTACGTATAATTTCTATGATGCATTAATCTTGTTATTAATGAGTATTTATGAGACAAATACAAAATATTTACGAAATGTAATCATTAGAAACTGAAAGCGGTCTTTATGTTAACTTGAACAAATAAAATGGAATAGATGGAATATACTTTCGTGCTTTGTAGCATGCAACTTTTTTACTACAAATTTAACAGCAAAAGAAACCCGGAAAATATATTTAACAAGCGTAGGAAAATAGGAATATTTGTTTTTATGGATTTTAAGGAACAAAATATTGTGTGACATTACGTGACATAAATGATCTTAATCAGGGGATAGATATCATGCAGTAACGAATTCCAGGAACTTATTATCAGAACATGATAGTGATAGACGTCAGATGACCAAATAATGGATATTTCATAATTAATTAGAGCTTCATACTTAGAATGGTGTGCGCTTCTTAGCATCAAAGCAAAATTCATGTTGCAATGTGCTAAATATTCTAGCTTCCTTTCAAACTTTTACCAAAATTCAATTTTACCACAAGAAACACAACAATAAGGACATGTTTGGTAACAAGAATTATCTTTATGTACTACGAGTCTTCAGTAGAAATTAAGAAATAATTGAGTTAGAATTTTTTCCTTTGGCGTACTATGTACTACTGCAAAGGTTAAATCATAAATAAAATTTCAAGAACGTAGATGAAAAATTAAAATAGTTACCCCATGTCCGGCATCCGGACAATACCGGATATTTCAACTGAAAAAAGACAAAAAAATCACACAAATATCACTTTAAAATGCCTGTCAAAGGAGAATAAAATATTTCAGAATGCCTTTTAAATGGTAACAAAAGGATTACAAACAAGAAATTACTTGAAAAACAAAATTCACAGCCGAGTTCCATTTTGGGAAGAATGATGATTTTCTGGAGTTCTTTTGGAAAAACTGAAAAAATGAAAAGATTCCACACACGAATCGAGAATATCATGTAACGATTATATTGATTAGAAAATCAAGAATCAAATTAAAACAACAGCATGTAGTTTCATCAATTATTGAATTAATAGAAGCAGTTCAAATAGATGTCCGGTATACTGGAAACCAGGTCTTTAAGCAGTATTTGAAGACCTTGTCTGTTTGATAACTTGTAGCCGTAAGTTTATGGTACAGAATGAGCAAAAAACTTTTGTTTTGCTAAACTTTTTAATGCGTAAATCCTATTTTTTTTAGGTTGGACAGGTATCCGATGTGATGTTCCTTGCTCCAAAGGATCACATGGAGAAAATTGTGGGAAGAGATGTGATTGTATGAATGGATCTCATTGTGATCATATTACTGGTGCCTGCAACTGTGAAGACGGCTATATTGGAGAAAGGTATCCAGAGTCGATATCGAAAGTTTGCTGATTTGTGCATATTCTGTTAATGTGGTGACAAATTCAGATCGGTTTTAGTCTACAGAAAGAGAAGCTAAAGCTGGTATAAATATGATGTCAAAAAACACGTTAAGCCGGTGAAAATCACAAAAATACAAAACTCCGAGGGAAAGATAAGACTTGAGCCAGTTGACATCTAAAATGTGTCCGTTGGTGCCCTCAAGATGTTTAGCATAATCATTTGACACGCCGAAGCTATCACTTAGCTCTACGATCGTCAGATTTTAATTTGTTAAAAATGTTTTCCCTTTGAATCATTCATCTAGATCTGTTAATACAACGGATAATATAGCATAATGCATAGCAAAGCATATAGCATAATATAGCATAGCAAAGATGGTCAATGGTGCGGCAAACATTAGTAGCACATGTGGTATAAAAGTGTTCCCACTTATATACGTTACACCCCATTAACTTCCAAACGGTGACAGCTTAGGCCATAAAGTTGGTGTCGGTATAGTAAAAAAGCTTTGCGCTACTCGATGAGACAACTTACAACGCCATCTATCGGCGAATTGAATTAGCGGCCCTATCTCGCAAACGGTGAAAGATACGAGAAAAAAAATCAATTAGAAAGTTGTAGAGCACTCTCGATTTAGTACGAAAAGATACCTTGCGCACATTAATATTCAAAACAGAACGCTTAAAATACACATTTGTTTGCTCTCGATTTCCAAAACGGTGACGTCTCGAAAGGGGTTTAAAAATGAAAAAGCAATTAGTTATCACAACATACCTTTAATTTCGGTGTTCAAAGCTCTCTCCGTCATCTACTATGCAGGTTTAAGACCTTGTTTGAATTTCAATTTCCACACGGTTTAGCAAGTAGTTGGTGCGCTAGCACAAGCAACAGTAATACGTCATGGAAAATCCTGCAATGTTAGGGGAAAAGTCCATACACCTGCTGATTGAGTTATTTCTACAGGAAATGCATAAATGGGGCCATTTCGTATCCGAAAAATAACATTTTTTCCTTTTGTTCAAGTCTTGTGTCATCACAATTTCGGAAAATGCGAACAAACAAATGTGCATTTTAAGCGTTATGCTCTACGTATTATTGTCTACAAGGTATATTTTCGTACTAAATCGAGACTGCCCTACAACTTTTTAATTGACTTTTTTCTCGTATCTTGCATCGTTTACGAGATAGGACCGCTAATTCCAAAATTTGCCGATAGATGGCGTTGTAAGTTGTCTCATCGAGTAGTGCATTGCCTTTTTATTATACCTAGACACCAACGTTATGGCCTAAGCTGTCACCATTACGAAGTTAAGGGGGGGGGGGTTATAACGGATATAAGTGGGAACCCTGTATTTATTCACATGGGAAGTTGCGTTCGTAGAGTTAGCAGTTTCGTACGTGGGCACCAATTTGGACAACACCAGTAATTATTTCATCCACACCACTCTAATTTTTATTTTCCCGGCACTCTACTATAGATTCACTCTGAGATGTTAATATGGTGCCAGAAAAGCCTTTGCATTTATGGTACTTTTTGTCCCGTTCACGTGATATCAGAACATTCATAAGCGAATTTCACGATTTTACTAGATTACTCATAGTTTGTGACAAAATCTTACGTTTTAGTCCTGCCTTGAGGTTTTACTTTCGTTTACAACGAGCGACATTTGCTTTTTTAAAGAAATTTCAAAGCAGGCAACAAGTCTTTTAACGTAGGACTACGTTCCTCCCATTGGGGTCTCAGGAAGGAATTTGATTCACACGTCGAAATGCCACAAAAAATGTTGTATGGGAGATCTTCTATATCTCGTTAATTACATATGTTAAAAACATAACAAATGTCATATTTTAGAGATAAAGGGTAACAACAGAAGTTACAAAAAAATTTGAAAATCGTAATTGTAGTCCAGCGACTACTGAGTAGCGATGTTGGGCAAAAATACGCATGAATTGGTGACGCGATCCTCGATATCGCGGTAACTACATATGTTAAAAACATAACAAATGTCATATTTTAGAGATAATGAGTAACAACAGAAGTTACAAAAAAAATTTGAAAATCGGAAAAGAGTCATGCGAGTAAAGCAGTCCTAAGCCTTTAATATCAGCGGCTGTTTGAAAAAAACAGCCTCCCGTCATTTTTTTCTTTTTCAGAAAATTATTTCTTTACCTTTTCATGTACAATGAATTACTACATGATATACGTAAAGTACGATACTCTTATTTGATTTTGGAATCCAACAGTCTTCCTGTCATGTCAGAACTCAGAGTAAGTACGACTTGCAGTTAGATGGTAGATAACATGCTCAAGTAAATTTATCATATCATTGTGTTAATATATGAATTGGTGCCATTAATACACGCCTTTAGGTTCAACTTATTGTTCACAGTTATTTATTTTGGGACTGAAAATCTATTGTCGACTCATATTTCAGAAAAAAGGACCCACTTTGGAAATTCATCTGATAATTTGTTAAATACAGGGTGTACACAAATGACGTGACTCTTTTCAAAAATTAATAAAAAAATAATTTATAACTATAGTTTTTTTTTAAATGAGAGCCCATCTAAAAAAGTTTTTTTTCAGAAATGTAACATGCCATTTCGGTAGTCTAGGGAATCGTAAATTAATGGAAATCAAAAATTTGTTTAGAGCCATTATCTGAGAAAATATTACAACTGGAAGAAAAATAAAAGCATGTATTTGTAGGGAATTTTACGCTCTTTAATTTGTTAATTCACATGTAGCGTGAAAACTGAAGAGTTTTCGTGATAATCAAAAAAAAAAACTAAAAAAAGAAACCAGAAAGCACGCATCGGCTTCTGCTGATCGATAGCCATTGCGTACGGAATTTTCTCGCTGCAACAAATTTAGAACTGCGTAACGCAGTGTTACCTATCTGAAAAAAAATTTAGATGAGCTCTTATTTAAAAAAAATCGAAGTTCCAACATTTTTAGTTCTTTTTATTAATTTTTGAAACGGGTCATTCCATTTGTGTACACTCTGTATATTAATCTATACTGCCTACCTAAGAACCAATGTTCCTTGTCAAAAGAGCAAAAATTTTTTCAATAGATGCGAGGAAATATGTCCAGATGGTACATGGGGCAAAAACTGTTCAGCAAACTGCACATGTCAAAATGGAGCGAAATGCCTTCATTCGACGGGATATTGCGACTGTTTTTCTGGTATGGATAATTGTTTTACTCCGTATTTACAAGCATTATTTCCTATTTACTTTGTATTTGCATTCTGGGTGTAGAGATTTTTACATCATACAGTTTACAGAAAGATTCCCAGCCTAAAAATATTATCATGTTAATCTTACTGAAACAGCAGCTGCATGCACGCAAGGAAGAGTTTAGAAGCCGTAACAAAAAAAACTGCAAATGCAAAGGACAGAGAAGTCAAACAGAAATCTAGTACACTGTTTTTTCTATCCGAATTATTGTGAGAAAAGAAAGCTTTAAAATTGCTTTGAATTTAACTACTGTTATTTTAAAAAGTCAGTGGTCCAAATAAATGCAATTTTTCTACGCCTGGACTAGACATGTATTTAACACAATTTTGCGCGAATTTCCTGAAAAACCCCTAATGTTTGTACCGATATATTTATTTATTTAATGAAAAGCACACTACAGAGAAAACTCCATTTACAGAGTGCTGACAAACACACAAAGAACAAAAGTCACAATGAGTAAATTAAAAATATATATATGCCTTAGAAAGCAAAAAGTAGACCACAGAGAATACAAAAAATCATAAAACTTCTGCACACGTATATATAATTAAAAACGAAAACACATAATCACAAAACTTTAAGACACACTATGACACCAAAAGCCGTATTTTGTTTAAAATTTAAAGTTCATTTCCAAAAAGCAAGGGTCAAAAAGTCAAAACACGCAAACACCGAGTCTAATAAAAAACACACCAGGAGTTTAAAAGTTTAAAAACGTAAATACACACTTGAAATAAAAAAAAAATACAACACTTAAAATAAAAATAAATCAAACACGGCGCCAAAAAACTGGTCGAATACATAAGAACACGGAAAATCAAATAGCATAAAAATTTAAAACGTTGTAGACAGGCAAAATAAAATATATCATGTATTTAAAAGACGCAAACATTTCGACTTAAAAGCACCTAGAGACATATTAAAAATGTCAAGTTCATCAGAGAATGTGTTAAAAATTTTACAAAACCTATTTAACGAGAACCTGTTAATATAATTAAATTTTGAATCTAAATTTGGAAAGGAACTCCGGTTTCTTAAAAATCTGGCGGGCACAGCGAAATCTATTGAGCTCATTATATCATTACAATCAATTGAACCATTAATAACTTTGTAAAAGAAAAGAACGCAAGAAACATCTCGTCTGGAGGATAAACTAGGCATATTAGAAATATTACGTAGGAGTGAAGAAGATATATCATGCAAGTAAAATCCATTTTTTTTTTGTAAAGTAAATATCTCAAGAAGTTGTTCTGTATTCGCTCAATAATTTCAATTTTGTTTCGGTAATTGGGATTCCAGATAATACTGCAGTATTCCATATTGGAACGAATATGAGCGCAATACAAGGCCTTGAGGGTAAGTTCACTGGAAAATTCTCTGGTTCTACGCTTAAGAAATCCAAGCCTGCGATATGCCTTAGAGACCATGGTATCGATATGTTGGGAAAAATCAAGTTTTGAGTCAAAGATGATATCAAGATCAGTGATTGTAAATATTGTTCTCCTTTCAATCTGAAAATAATTCAAAATACCAAGGCCAGTATCAATGTAGCTCTCATGTATCTTAAAACAGAACATTAATGTTGTTCTATGACTTAATTATGACTAACGTTAAGATCAAACAAGCAACAACATTCATCCTTTGCAGGAATAAAAACAGCATAATGAGCAAGGATGGCCGTGTATTTAATAGGAAAAAGAAACATTATGAGTAACTTGCGGGAGTGGTCTCCCCTAAACTTTCTCGTATACTTCCCCAAAAAGGTGCTGTTTCCCCTCCTCCCGCGTGGATAAAAAAGTTCGAACCAACTGTAACCCAGAATTCAATGACTATCAGAAGGTTTTTCGTTGTAGATTATAGTGATTGTAAAATATTTAGGTAAAGAACCTAATTCAAAGATATGCGTACCGATTAAAACGCATCTAATCACACACTTCCACTCTTGCCAACTCAAGTACAAAGTGACGTTATCCTTCCGCGTGTACAGAGATGGCTACCAGTACGCATGTGCTTGGAGAAACGGATTAGAAGAATTAATTATGCAATTTAAATGCCCTTTTTAACCGATTGACACAAAAATTGGACACAAATCTACAATCAAGATAAGAAAGCCACATAGCAAATTTCATTTATCTAAGTAATTTTGTTAAGAAGTTATTTCGATTATACAGACCGACAGACAATCAACCCTCCGACGAATTTGGTCCAAAATTTGATACAGACCTACATTCATGATGATAAAAATGTGTGCCAAATTTTATCCATCTAGTTATTCAAGGTTTTGAGTTATAGTGTTCTCAAGAACGCGGACAGACAAACTTCCCGTTGACGGATTTTGTCCAAAATGTGATAGAAACCTGCAAATCATGTGTCAAGATCACATACCAAATTTCATCCCCGTAGCTCTAATAGTTTTTGAGTTATCGTATTCACAGACAGACAGACATGATTCCAAAATTGTGTTTTTCGGACTCAGGGGGGTCTAAAACGTGGAGATTCGACAAAATCTCGAGTTCGAATTTTTTGACGATTACAATACTTTCTCTTTGTATACTTCGTATACGAGAGAGTAGAAAACGCCGAAAATCTAATATCTGGAAGCATTAATTTCATTTTGGTGCCATAGACGAAAATATAACTGGAACAATAAATACTTCAGATAATTAAACAATAAAATTAAGAATTAGTTTTAATGTTTTTAAGAAAAATTACATGATTCTTTACTCTGTGCATTATCTAAAACCTTCGTAGTATAAAGGGTGGTCATAAATTATTGAAGAAACTAAAAAAAATATATATAAAAAATCTGATAATGTTACAATTGAGTTCTTTTTTAATGAGAGAGCCAATAAAAAGTTGTTTTCAGACAGGTGGCGTACGCGCATATTTACGGATCCTACTATGGTAGTGATTGAAGTCGCTTTTCATTGGCTCTCAGCGTCACGTGACTAATCGGGCTTCTGAATAACGTCATAGCACGACGCTAAGGCAGGATTTTAAATTATGATTTTGTCTGCTGCTATCGTATCATGGGGGAACCAAAACTATCTTCTAATTATGGTATCGTTTCTGAAGAACTGATTAATGCATCTTTAAAATTAAACAAATAAAGGACGAACCTTTAGCATTTTACAGTTCTCTGCCACCGAACTTTGGTTAAAGCGCTTGGCGTCACCCAGAAGCACGGCAAGTCACGTGAGGTCGAAAGCCAATGAAAAGCGACCTTAATCACTACCATACTAGGATCAGTAAATATGTGTGGCGCACCATTACGGCGTTCTAAATTTGCTACAGAGAGAGATTTCCATTCTCAGTGGCTACTGATCAGAAGAAGCCGATGAGCGTTTTCTGGTTTCCTTTATTAGTTTTTCTTGAACATCTCGAAAAGTATCCAGTTTTGGAATTACCTCTAACAGCACAAGACGCCGTACAATATTGTTACGATATCTTCCCAATATTGTACGGCATTCAGAATACCGGACAACGTTGTAGAGCTATCGCACAATAACTTGTGCTAATAGGGACAATTGATTTAACAAATGAAGGAGCGTAAAATTCCCTATAAATACATGCTTTTATTTTACTTTGATTTATAATAGCTTAACAGATAATGGCTCTCAAATTTGGAAGATGTTCAATAATTTACGACCACATAGACCACCGTGACGGCGCGTTACCTATTGGAAAATTTTTTTTAAATGCTCTCTCATTTTTTAAAAATCCACAGTTGTAAGATAATTAGTCGATTTATTAAATTTTGAAATGGGTCCAATAATTTATGACCACCCTCTTTATTCTAGAAATAGGTGACATGAAATGCGATTTACGACTAACACAGTTATACAGGTGCCCACTTAAATAAGGGCCACCCCCCTTTACCTTCAGAATGGCGACAGATTTAGTCATGAAAGTAGTGTCTAGGTATAGTAAAACGTCTATGCGCTATGCGATGAGATAACTTACAATGCCACCTGGTGGCAAACTTCAGAATTAGCGTTCCTATCTCGAAAACGGTACTAGATAGAGGAAAAATGTCAATTACAAAGTTGTAGAGCGTTATCGATTTAGTACAAAAATACACCTGGTGCACATTAATACGAAGAACAGAACGCTTGAAATGCACATTTGTTTGTTCGCATTTTCCAAAATTGTGACATCACAAGACATGAACAAAAAAAGAAAATTTTATGTTTCGGGGGAAAAATGACCTCATTATGCTTTTTCTGTGGGAATAACTCAAATAGCTGGTGGACGTTTCCGACAACTTTGCAGGACTTTCGATGACGTATTATTGTTGCTTGTGCTAGTGCGCCACATATATGCTAAAACGTGTGCAAAGTGAAATTCAAACAATGGGCTTAAATCTGTATTGCAGATGATGGAGAGTACTTTGAACACCCGGAATAAAGGTATCTTTTGTGATAACTAATTGTTTTTTCTCTTTTTAACCCGTTTTGTGACATCACAGTTACGGAAATCGCGAAAAATAAAATGTGCAATTTAAGCTTTTCTGTTCTTAGTATGAATATGCACAAGGTGTTTTTTTGTACTAAATCGATAACGGTCTACAACTTCGTAATTGACATTTTCCCACTATTTTGTACCATTTTAGAGATAGGAACTCTAACTCCAAAATTTGTCACCAGGTGGCGTTGTAAGTTGCCTCATCGCATACCGCATAGACATTTCGCTATACCTAGACACTACTTTCATAACTAAAACTGCCGTCGTTCTAAAGTTAAAGAGGGGTGGTTCTTATTTAAGTGGGAACCCTGTATATTCTTTAGATTTCAAGAGTTTAGTTCAAATGTTTGTATTTTTTTTAATTTTACAATCAGGTTGGAAAGGTCACCACTGTGAAATACCGTGCGATAATGGAACTTACGGATATTTTTGCAGCAAGAAGTGCGACTGCAAGAATAATGCAACATGCGATAAGGCAGAAGGCTGCGTTTGCAGAATTGGGTATACAGGGCCATCGTAAGTACAAAATTCTATGTAAAGTACATTTGTAAAAGTTAAAAAAATGAATTTCAGTTTAAAAAAGATTTAGTTAGAAAAAATGTTAGAATAGTTCGATAAATTTTGGAGTGATGAAATTTAATATGAAATTACGCAAATGATATTTTCATCACTGATGGCATAATTGATGCAAATATAATTATTATTCTTCAAAGAATGACTACAGCAGTAGCAATCCAAAAGTTTTCAGAATATACTCCGAGGTCAAGAAATCAACACAAAATTATTACTTTACTATGAAGTTTTTAACTTAGGACTACGTTCCTCACAGTGGGGTCTCAGGAGGAAATTTGATTCATACGCCAAAACGACACAAAAAAGTTGTATGTGGGACCCTCTATATCTCGGTAACTACGTATGTTAAAAACAGAACTAATGTCTTATTTTAGAGATAAAAGGGTAACAACAGAAGTTTCAAAAAAGCTGAAAATCGGAATTGTAGTTCAGCGACTACTGATACGCAAATTTGGGCAAAAATTCGCATGAATTGGTGACGTCACACGCATGAGGTGCTCGTGCACAGTTGGCTGAAGCTCTCGCTTGCCACGTTTTCGCGACCGATATTTCGTGATTGAGTTTAAAACAAAAGAGTATCGCGAGTAACACGGAGAATCCGGGTTGCTTCGAGAAACGAAAGAGAATCGCGAGTAACAAAGAGAAACCAAAGAGTATCGCGAGTAACAAAGAGAATCCGAGATGCTTCGAGAAACGAAAGAGAATCGGGAGTAACAAAGATAAATGAAAGACAATCGCTAGTAACAAAGAGAAACGAAAGAGAATCGCGAGTAACAAAGAGAAACGAAAGAGAATCGCGAGTAACAAAGAGAAACCAAGAAACAAAAGAGCCAGGTTAGTAAAGTAGTCCTACGACTTTAACATCAGCAGCTGTTTTAAAAAGACAGCCTCCCGACATTTTAAAAAAATATTTTCTACGCTAAATCTCAAGGATATACTTTAATAATACGTCATAAAAGATTTTGAGATAGAGAGTTTATATCCAAAACGCACAGGATAGAACCGTGATAAGAAAATATTAAGATTTTTGGGATTTCATTACATGAATGCATTACAAAGAAAAACTTACGGTTCCCATTTGTCCTAGATCCCTCATCCAAAATTAAGCAATGTGCTGTAATAATTAGCCTATCTGAAGTTTATGAACTGCGTATTCACTTTAATTTACAAGGTTGAACCTAAAAATTAAATAATTCGAGCGAATTATTTAATTTTATGAGTTTTTTTAAGAATAAATTTTTATTATATCCTTATGAGTAAATTAATAAAATGATTAAATAATTATATTGAAAACTAATCTTTCGCTTTTTCTACAAAAAGAAGCAGAGTACTGACATTTCAAATAAAACATATTTTTCTTATTTAACACATTTGAAGCTTTTTTAAAAAATTAAATTGATGAAACTTTGTTACATTAAGAGTTTCGTTTTCAATTGCAAAAAATTTCTTGTTAAGGTTAAATATTTATTTATCAACTACTTTCATTTATGCTTAAATAAATTTTGAATGTTTTTTCATTTTTAAATCACTAGATAGTTTGAATAAACTTATTCCTTTTTCTATATTGATTATTACCTTTCGTTATTGAATATTTATGAACATACTACAAATATAATTAGTTCTAAGTTCTGCAAATCTAATCACTATTTTTTGAAAGCGAATTAAATTATTCGTATCTGCAGCTTATTTTATCGTTAAACTCAATACACATATAAACAAATTAACAAAAAATAAAAAAATAATAACGGGAAACTAATACATATTCTATGTTTAAAATAGCATAGCTTCATGTAATCTCCGTTTGTCGTTATAGAAACAGTCTATCTACTAGTAAGAAAAAAGAATGATAAATTTAATCAGTAAAAATAGGCTACTGTTCAGCAACGGATTCCGAGACTACCACTTTTGGACGATTTTACACCGGAAAGGGGTGTCAAGCAATGAGTCATATGAGCGCATTTCTGGAGTTCTTTGTTACACCACACTCCGTAAAATGTAAGCATCACAATTCCATTCGTCACTTCCCCCTTTTTTGATGAAAATAACTCCACCCGGCGCATGCGCAAAAGAGCGGAGGTTTTCTGAATCCGTTCATAAACAATACTGGGGTTATTTCACAAATACTGAAGAACTAGATATCTTGTTTAAATTAATAACATGTTCTGTCAGTATATAATATTGTATTGCAACAGATTCCGAAACCTTCCGCGCTTTTGCGCATGCGCCGAGCTGAGTTATTTTGATCAAAATAGGGGAAAAGTGAAGAATGGAAGGGTGATGTTTACATTTTACTGAGCGTGATCTAACAAAGAACTCCGAAAATGCACTCGTATGACTCATTGCCTGACATACCTTTCCGGTGTAAAATCGTCCAAAAGTCGTAGTCTCGGAATCCGCTGCTGAACAGTGTTTGTGAGTGGTTATTTTTTATATTAGTAAACAAATGCTGAAGTTAATAAATTGCTTTTTTCTCGCAGCTATTTTTAATATTGGTTCGCCTATTTTGTTTAATTAGAGAATTTTCATTACCGTTTCTCTTCTAACTGCATTTGTCTTTATTGCGTTGTACTGGCAAATTGAAAGTGGCAATTTACATTTTTACACCTATTCTCAACATATAATTGATTAGTTTGAGAATTGGCATGCTTTTTAATTGGATCTGTTTTTTCTTCTTTTTGTAGATGCAATGACACTTGCCCCAAAGAAACTTGGGGATTAAAATGCACGAATCTTTGTAGTTGCGAAAATGACGCAGAATGCAGTCCTTTCAATGGAAGTTGCACATGCTCAGCTGGTAAGACAAAATGCTTCTACACACTTTTTTCATTTAACTTTATTAGTTTAATGTTTGTCCAGATGGAATTTTGTAATCGGTTTCTCACTCACTTCCTAATGTAGCAGAATTTTGAAATTTCGTTCACTTGTGTATTCTCGAAGACAATACACCATTTTAATATTTTCAGAACTTAATTGTAAACCAATCGATTAATCTAATCAAATTCTGACTCTCCTTGCTAGTGGCGCCATCTGGAAGTGAAATTGAGGAAAAAATTGATTTCAGGAAAATTTTATTGAAATCATTTTTTTATTAAATTATTTGAATTATGAATCATAAATTAGAGACTAAAAAGTAGAAAATAATTATTTTAAACTTTATTTTCTAGTGAACTAATAAAAGTGTGTTTTTAAATACTGTTTTATTGGATTTATTTGTTTGTTATTAATAAAGTAAATTTTATCTGAATGTTACAAATGGAAGGAAAACAGGTATATGAAGGGCAACTTATATGCATATGTGAACAAACATATCTTAATCGGGAGGAATTAATGCAAAATATGTATATCGGATAAATTTTTGAATGCATTAATTATTCAAAATTGGGAAAAAAATTACTTTTTAACTCAGAAATTAATTATTGTCAATTTTCAAATACTGATATCTCAGCAAATCAAGGGTGTTATGTGTTGGATTATGCGAATAAAAAATTTTATAACTATTTTCTTGCTTCAAAATATATTGCAGTAATACATAAGTATTTATAATACATTTAAAATTATTTTCTTTATATCTGGTATTAACGATCAGTACCCTTATTTAAGCCATACGAAGATCAATTTCATATTTGATTTGTTATGTGATTTAAACCACCTTAGGTCACAGAATAAATATATGAATTGAACAATTCCTGAAATAAACAATATCATTCAAGTTTTGTATTGGAATTTATGTCATCTTGATTGACGAAAAGGGAAGAAATGATCGTTAATTATTTATTTCATAATATTGAACTGATTGCCCTATTACACGTATAAGAAGCCGGCTGAAAATTTTTACAGGCGATTCTTTCATCGCGATTTATTTGAAATAAAATATCGATATTTATTAAGATACGTTTTAGTCCATGAAAACTAAAACTTTTTTTCATTTTCTAGTGGCTGAATTTTCTTGCTGATTTCGTGTCAGTTTATTTTTATATCCATTATTTTCATATTAATTCATAGGTATTTTATTTTAATTAAAGTTATGGCAGAAAGACACGTGAAACTGCAATTAAAATAATGCTAGTTTTCTAAAACGGGTATTATTTTTTAATGGTTTTTCTCGAAACAATCTTATTTTGAGAAAGTATTTTAGATATTTTCAATGATATATTTTAGAAATATAATTGCAACCCTCTATGTTCCAATTGATTCCTTTTGTACACTTTATTATAAAGATGCATGCCTAATTGAAGTTATTTTTTAAGTACAAGTGAAATAATTTAACAAGAAATATAAAAATAAACTTTGCATTAAACAGACTTAAGATCCTTTGTTTCTGAATTACTACGATGGCGTTGTTCTCACTTGAATATTTGGCAGACGGTAATGATAATTTTATCTTCTATTTCTTTATTACATTTGTTTAAGAATACTTTCTGAAGTTTTTCTTATTTAAGAATGGTTTTTCCCTACATTATTTCAATTATTGGATAAATTCAGGCCACAGAGGGAATATTATTTGACTATTAAATCATTTCCTTGACAGAAAATTTATCGACATTAGAACTCCGACGGCGAGTGGCACTTTGAAAAAGTTCGCCATTCGAGTTCTCTTCCATTTTATTTGTTTAATCTTAATATGTTATAATATTTACTGAAGTATGATTTTTGTTGTTTGATTCTATCTTAATTGGTTAGTTGAATATAGACAATATTGTTAATGCAATCACTGGATGCTGCTGCGTTGCGCCCAAAAGGTTTATTGTTATCACCATTCTTTATTTCTTCTGTATTTTCTTTTTTGTAATTAAATATCTTATTTTTAAAATTAATAATTTAGACAGAATAATTTAAATGCTTTCTTTATAATAGTTTTAGACACATTGTATCCTTTGCGTAGATATTCAAAAATTGAAAACCGACAAGTTTAAAGTTTTATGGTCGCAGATGCATTCATTCTCAATATAGCTTGAATCCTTTCGATGCACATTTTTTTATCTCAGAATTTTTTCCCCTCGCATAGGATGGAAAAGTGACCGATGCCACATTCCTTGTGAACCTGGATTTTATGGAAAATATTGCGTAGGAAAATGCGATTGCCAAAATGATGCAAGCTGTGAACCGAAAGATGGAATTTGCAATTGTACTGAAGGTTATTTTGGAAAAACGTACGTTATATTCCAAAACCCTGAGGATTTGAGTTGGTATTCTTTTTCATTACGCTAGATATTCTTCGTGAGGTTTCAAATACAAATTTTTTACTTCATTTAATCTTTTTCTACAAGATAATTGATCTAATACTGTTGTTTCCATAGCTCAGTAATTGAATAGACACGGACTATATATTTTTTAGCATTTTATTCTAACAACATAGGTATAAAGAAGAACAGTGACAAATGCAATGCTTAATTTATACTAATTAAAGCGGTGGAAAAGGCCACATTTGAAAAACAACAGACTTCCCTTCATAGAAGGCATAAATATAGCTACATATACAGGGCGTTTCATAATGAATGGGCCAAAAATAAAACATTCCTGTGAACATTGTAATTAATTTATTTAGATAATTCCAATTTACCTTGTAACTACAGTTATCCAAGTTTCTAGAGATGCTCGATGTGTGCTCATCCGGTGACACGGCAAATGTCTACGCGGTAGTCAAGTTCCTGCCACATTCGTGATAGGAGATCCCATGTTAATGCGTTCAACACGTTAGTTATCCGCTGCTTCAGTTCCTGTAAGTTCTGAGGAAGTGGAGGCACAAACTCATTGTCTTTGACAAAACCCCAGAGGAAAAAATCGCAAGGAGTTAGATCTGGGAATCTCGCCTGCCGACAAAGCAATGACAAATCAAGTGCCCCTGCGCGCTGTTGCCAGATAAAACTTGCATGATTGTAATTTCCGAATAAATTGATTTCGGCTAAATTAATCGATTTCGTAATTCCTACAGTGCTATTCTTTTTGGCCCATTCAATATGAAACACCCTGTATAGCTGATGCATAAGACCTCGCTTAATAGGAAGTGAACATTCCGTGTCCTGCTTAGTAGAGGAGAACGCCTTTTGAGATCCAGCTGTCATCAACTATTAGAATTTTTTTTAGGGTTTAGTGAAGAATTTTCTTTACGCTACCACATGGGGAATGGTGCTCCAAGAGAGACTAGACAACAGTCTTTAATTAAAAACAGTCTATTTGTAGTATGAATACATAGGAATAATCTGTCTACTTTCCCATGCACTTCCGCAATGCAGAACGTTTTGCATTTAGTTTTGTCCTGTTTTGGAGAGAATAGAGTCAGAATTGGAGAGAATAGAATAATTGGAAATTATCATTTCCTGTTGGCCGATTTTACTACATAAAGAATATTTAGCTTTGTCTGGTATTGAAGAGAATAGAGTCCGAATTGGAGAGAATAGAATCGATGGAGCATTATCTTTTCCCTTTGGCCAATTTTACTACATAAAGAATACAATAGATACTGTACAATCGAATATATACTATAGAATAGAATTTAGAGTAGGTCGGGAAAACTGAGTGAAGAATGCATCTGGGTATCCAGTTAATATTTTTTTTCAAACATGGATTAAAGAAATTTTTAAACCCCTTATTGGTAACACTTGAGGTGTCTTCTCTGCAGAACAACGGTAAGATCAAGAGTCATACTAGCGCAGTTCATAAGACAGGCTATTCATGAAAGTACACTGAAGAGCCAAAAAAAACTGGTACACCTGCCTAATATCATGTCGGGCCCCACAAACAAGCAGAAGTGACGCAAAACGACGTGGCAGGAACTCGACTAATGTCTGAAGATATCCTGGAGGAAATTCACACCATGAACCCTGCAGAGTAGTCAACAAATCCATAGGAGTCCGAGATGGTGGAGATCTCTTCTCAACAGCATGTAGCAAGGCATCCCAGATATCTTCAATAATGTTCATGTCTGGGGATTTAGGTGGCCAGTGGAAGTGTCTAAAGTCAGAAGAGTGTTCCTGGAGCCACTTGGTATCAACTCTCGACGCGTGGGGTGTCGCATTGTCCTGCTGGAATTGTCCAAATCCGTCGGAATGCAAAATAAACATGAATGAGTGTAGGTGATCGGACAGGATGAAAAAATACCTGTCACCCGTCAGAGTTGTCTCTAGTCATATCAGGGGTCCCATATCACGCCAACTGCACACTCCAAATACCATCACGAGGTTCCACCATATTGAACAGTTCTGTGTTGGCAAACAGAGTCTATGCATTAATGACGCTGTCTCCATAGTCGTACACGTGCATCTCTCCTATGCAGTTGGAAACGAGACTCGTCAGACCAGGCAACGTGTTTCCAGTCATGAACAGTTCAATGGTAGTGTTGTCGGGCCCAGGCGAGGCGTAAAACTTTGTGCCGTGCAGTCAACAACGGTACACGAGTGAGCCTTCGGCTCTGAGAGCCCATATTAATGAAGGTACGTTGAACAGTTCGCACGCTGACACTTGTAAATGCCCATCATTGAAATCCGCGGCATTTTGAGGATGTATTGAACGTCTATCTTGTCTAAGGATTCGTGTCTGACGTCAATGGTCCAGTTTTTTTAATGTTTTTTCCGGCGCCGCACCGATGTCGGAAATTTGATGTTTTACCGGATACCCGATATTCACGGTACATTCGTGAAAAGGTCGTACGCGAAAATCCAAATTTCATCGCTACTTCGGAGATGCTATGTACCATCTCTCGTGCGCCGACTATAACGCCACGTTCAAAGTAACTTAAATCTTGATAAACTGCTATTTCAGCAGCCGATCCAATACATTTGTCAGACATCTGTTGTCTTGTATAGGCGTTGTCGACAGCATCGGGTTACGATTATTGGTTGCATATATCTGTTATTTGCATATGCACATCTGTACTAGTTGCCTTGGCTCTTCAGTGTACGTAAGGAACCTTAATTTTCATTTGATTCCGTGTTTTAGTTTAGAATATAAAAAGTTATAAAGGGGCACCCAATTACCCCGTGTGAAAAACTGCTTTGGGGTAACTGGATACTATGGCTTGAGTAACTGGGTATACGGTATCCATTTATCCCTGAATTTGTTAATATAACTTGTACCTCAGTCATCAAACTATCGCGATTAAACTAATAATATCTATGGCAGTGGCGTAATTATAGGGTGTTAGGACTGGTTACAAGCTGTGGACCACAGGCCTAAGGGATCCGTCACAAGATGTTACAATTATAACGAAACATTGACACTGCTACTGCCCTAACCTCCATGATTGAAAAATGTGGCCCCACCATAAACATTTTTCGGGGGTCACATACCATCTATACCCATTTACTCCATCTTACTACAGATTTGTATTAACTCTATCGATACGGGACCGTCTCATAGCTCCCTTCAAGCAAAAGACGGCAGCCGACCGAAACGTCCGAAGGTCACTCCGAAATGTCCACCCCCTTTCGTTAAGTGTGATTGGTTTCACACCCGTGGCGCGTGCTTTCATCGTTAGAGTGGCTCGCCCAAATGTGCTTGGGGAAGAAAGGGGTTTTCTTAGAATTCTGACAATGCCAGCTGTCAATGGGTTTTTGAGGGGAAAAGTGAATTTCCCTTATCTTGGATAGAGGAGCTCGGACGTTCCCGTATTTGGAGGTCCCTTTATTTCAATGGTCTTAGGAATCAGAGGGTTAAATTTTGAACCAAAACCTCAGTGGGTGGAGAGTGTGTCCGTCTGTCTACTCCTGTGTGAGTAGACGCAATAACTGAAAAATGCATCCAACAATGGAGAATGAAATTTAGAATGTGATCTTGACGTCAAAATTTAGATCTGTTACCCATTTTATTTAGAATAATTTTGAACCCAGTAGATGAAAGGGAAAATACGCGCTTGATTATACTTATACAACAAGTTAAATACAAAACGCACCATACCGTTGCGGAGAAAGTCGTGGAAAGAACATTGGTTTCTCGGATATTCTTCCGAAGACTGTCTATTTAGACAGTTTCAGTTAATATTATACAGATAAAATAAATATTTTACTCTGTATAATATTGTAAGATTGATTTAATTAACTGGTGTGTTCTAGTTAAGATATTTTCTGTTCTTGGCGGGACAAAACAGAACCAAAGTATTTAAGTTGATATTTTAAGGCATTTGTATTTTAAAGCATTGTGAAGCATGCGCAAGAAATATTTTGGTGTTGAATTCGATAATTTAAGGAATCATTTATTAAGAGATCTTGATCTACTGAGACGGTTGAAATAGAGGAAAGAGGCATTCAACCTGAAAATTTTACAAAAAGTTTATAATAAATTATTTTTTTGTTTAAACACCATTCATCCACCAAATAAAACATGTGCAAACATCAATACATTACACTTACTATTGTGTGTTTAATCGAAATTTATATAATATATATTGATATCAGGATATTGTTGTTGTCTTTCACAATTAGGTGCAATAACTCCTGCCCAAATGACTTCTGGGGGTATAACTGTTCAAATTCCTGCACTTGTGAAAATGGAGGAAAGTGTTCGCATATAACAGGAAACTGTACCTGCATGCCAGGTAAAATAATAGCATTACAAAAAGGTGAAATAAATGTAGTACAACCTCGTTTAACCTTTTCCTTACGGGTGGTACAACAGTTGTACCAGAAAATTTTTTACCTTTGAATTCGGATAGGTACAACTGCTGTGCCAGACACAAGTGAGGATCTCATTCCCCGCATTCAAAGCAGTTCTTCTGGTTTAAGTCCCCGTAGACTAAAGGTAAACTGAACTAAAAGAGGTAAACAGTTTCGGATAAGCGATGAACATCCATTACTATTTTGCATCTAATTGCAGTACATAATTCTGAAATGTTTTGAGAGTAAAAAGAAATCAAAACTCTCTTTGTAGACTAAACTTATATTCTTTATGAAAGTGAACCCTCCGTCGGTCTCATTATTCGCATCAACGAGTTCGGGCGCAATATTCGCATCAACGAGTTCG